>RCUC01157035.1:0-32629 GCA_003697995.1 Taxidea taxus jeffersonii | reverse complement strand
TTTTTTTAAAGGTAATTGTACCATTTATTGGTTCTGCTCCAACTCTAGCCCAGAGTCAAAACAAAGCAAAACGACACAAGACAGCTTCATTGAAAAGTTGTCTTAAGTGTGGCTCATGCCTTTCACTAACTGAGGACATGTGCTCCCAACCTGTTGCAGATCATGTTGTAGGGAGATGGTAACTTTGCTCCAACTCCTCAGACATTCTTAAAGAAGAAAGGAAAATGGCAAACTCCATCCCTGCTAGGGCTGCCCCCAGGAGCGAAGAGCTCCACTCTTAGACCTCTGTAACTCCCCCTGGGGGCAAGGAATCCCTGCTGTTATGTAAGGGTCTCTGTAGAAATTTATATTCAGCCCCAAGTTAGCAAGTAGCAGAATGTCTACTACATTCACTAATTCATTCCATAGTGTCTACTGAGAGCCTATTATGTCTCCGGGATTATTTTAGTCACTTTATATCAGTGAAGGTTCTTGTGGAGTTGACATTCATGGCAGGGGGCAGTAGAAAGACAGATAATAAAAACAGACATAATGAGTTGATTATGAAATATATTAGTAAGTAACAAGGGCTAAGAAACATAAAACAGATCCAAATGAGGGGACTGAGAATTTCAGGAGAGGGGCAGTCAGCAATTTTAGAATATTGTAGTCTGGGTAGTTCTCTTTGAAAGGTGGTATTTGAGCAAAGGCTCAAAGGAGGTGAGGAAGTTGGTGATACTGATGTCTGGAAGATCATTTCAGGTACAGGGAACATCCAGTGAGAAAGCCATAAGTCAAGAGCATGAACACCATATCATGAGAAAGTCTAAGAGGCCAATCTGAACTCTTCTAGTGTGACTGCATAGGGGTTAGTGGGTGGTGTGAGGGATGGGGTAGGACATGAAGTCAAAGAATAACAGGAGTCCAGATCATGAGGACTCTTATAGATCACTGCTTCTCAAACTTTAAACTGGATATATATCATCTGGGATCTTGTAAAAATGAAGAGTCACCCCCACTTGGTGTGGGGGAGGGCCTGAGATTCTGCATTTCTAACAAGTTCCTGATTGCCTCTGGTACTTTGAGTAGCAGAACTTCCAACCACTCTAAATGACTTTTACTCTGAATGAAGTAGGGAAGCCACTGAAAGATTCTAAGACTGTTGAGAATAGACTGCGATGGGGGAAAAGAAGAGAAGAAGGCTATTGTATTAATACAGGCAAGAGACTTGGATTAAGAAGTATCAGTGGAAGTAATTAGATTCTGGATGTGTTTTGAGAATAGAACTATTATAATTTCCTGATGGATTAGAGGTTGTGTGGGAGAGAGACAGGAACCAAAATGATACTAAAATATGTAACCTGAGTAACTGGGAAAGGGAGCACCCATCAACCTGAAATGGGAATGCTGCAAGTGGAATATGTTCTAGAAGGTAGGTTAGGAGTTCAGTTTGGATATAATGCACTTGGATATAAAGGCAAAGTCTGGAACTTTAGAAAGAGAGGGCTGGACTGGAGATGAATGTGGGAGTGGTTGACAGAAGATAATTAAAGCCATAAAATGGATGAGATCACCCAGAGAGAGTATGTAGATAGAAAATAATACACCAGTAATAGTCCCGGGGCACTCATGTCCAGGAGACAACACAGAGGAAGGCTGCAAAGAGAATTCGCTCTCAGGCTTCACTGGAAGCCATACTTGTGGACTGTATTTGAAGACTCCTGTCATGTCTCCCATACCACATCTTGGTCATATAGGTAACAAGGCCATTGCTCCTTTAATAATGACTTATGGACACATGTAGAGAGGGAGAAAATGTACACTTTCCCACCCTCTCAGCTTCTCTGATGGAGCAACATCTACCAACATGAATTATCATCTGAATGGTCAACAACTTTGAGTCCCTATGTGGTTTTTTGCAACAGGTGAAAAAACAACCATTTAAGGTAGGAGTACAAACATTTACTTATTCATTCCACTACACAAAGTGAGAAATATAGTGACTGGCCTGAACAATACAGAAGCTACAGAGAACATCATCTATGAATTTTACCTACCTAAGCATTTGAATAACCTTAACAGCTGAGCTTGGCTGAGATGCTTTAAGAACAACCCCCCACCCCCCAACACACACCCCAGCACAGAGTCTATTGCACCTGGAAATCTATCTTGGATCCACTTCTCAAACCTACTCATTCCATTTAGCTAACATTCTGTTGTAGATTTATCACTTTATGACCCTTCTTTTCTCTATCCACCACCTTGCTAACTGAACTTTAGGCTCATCTATTTTCCTGGAATGTGTATTTGGCTCAGGACTACTCATTGCCTAAGACCAGAGTGGGAAAAGCTGTAGGCCCTCTTCTTACTCAAGACTAGAGATAATTAGGAACTCTCCTTGAAAAAATTATGGTATAATAGAGATTAATATTATAGGATTGCTTGATCAATGAGCCAGAGTATGCATATGTGATTATTTAATTTCATGTACACATAGATGTGGACTGTTATGTCCAGTATAAACACTGTCATGTAACTTGTGGACCTTTGGTCCATTCTGCCTTATTCTATCTCAGACTATGGTGCCATTTGGGGGGGTGGAGCAGTGGTGGGGAGGAAAGGATTGTCATTTTCTAATACCCACCCAAAGGTTAAGTGTGCCTGGTTTCTATTAATAATTCGCTCTGGGTCTCTCATCCATGAATTTATCTATACCTTTCCTGAAGCTATTGACATTTTAGAATGTACCACCTCCTGGGGGTAATGACATAGCATTTTATGCATCACTGGAAAGTGACAATGGAGAAGAAATCTGTCAAGGCCTGCTTTGGTTCCTGTTCCCCTAGCCTGCCTCTCCCAGCTGCAGGGAACACATTCCTTCCACCTATAGACTAAGCCCTGCTCCAGGCTCTAGGGCCAATCCTGTCTTTAATCACAAGGAATTAAAGAGTTTTTCAACTCAGAAGCAAATCACTGTAGCTGCCAGTTCTGTTAGACCACATGACCCAATTCTATAAAGGAGCTTCTGTCTTGTTCCTGAGATCAGCTTCCCCCCTTCTACCCAGTTCTGGCAGCATAATCTCTGTCTTACTCCTTTGTATTGAGGTCCCCAGCTTGGTAACCTTCCCAGTACTCCTGGCCTTCTAGGAATATGTCCTGCTTTTTTTTCCCCAGGACTTCTGCCCAAGTGGTGGGATACCTCTCCCTGAACCCTGGAATTGCCCGATGCTGCCTGCTTGCATGTCTGCCTGCTTTATGATCCCCCACTTCTGCTCTCCCCACCTGTCAGGACCGCATAGAGTTTCGCATCCGACCCTCTGCACTCACTGCTTTCTGGATCCACCTGTTGTTACTGATTGAACTGTGTGTCTACTGTGAGTGAGGCATGGATGATACTTGCTCTACCATAAGCACGCATGCAAGAGAAATAAAGGATATTAACCTGAGCGACTGCTTCCTGCTGTGCAGATTACATACTGCTCGATTGCAGAGGGCAACATAAGAAATGTCTGAAAGGCACAGCATATCGTCATGTAAATGGCATCCCCTGGAGTTGTGCTGTGCAGCAACCCTGACGCTAACCGCAGTTTGATATCCCGGGGATATCACTTAGGGATTGTGCTTATAGCAAGTTAAGTAGTTATCAGCATATGCATCAGTGTTTCACATATCAGCATTTAAGTTTGGGGATGCTGACTCAAAGCCAGATAGACTTTAATTATAGCCTAATAGACTTTAATTATAGCCTAATAACAGGGTCAGAGTTAAAAGAAAAACGTCAGGCAGTATGCCTAATCTCAAACACTGAGTAAAGTTAAATAATTTAACAGACAATGAGAATTCAAATTTTCATGATTGAGGCAGGCTGTTGGTGCAAGACAGGTGGCTTAGTCCTAAAATGATACAGTACATATTCCAGACCATAATGGTCCTCAGAGCATATATGTGTGGCCTGAGGTGTGCCAAATAGTCAGTTCCTCCTCCCACCTGTCACAGAGCATATCACCTCAACAATAAAGTAAAGTTTTAGGATTAACTGAATTGGAGCCCCACTCAACTCCCTCATGTGCCCCTAGAAACATGCTATGTAACCATCTTAACACAAATCAGCATTATTAACTCGATGGCTGATATAGAAGTTTCTGAAGATATATGTTACAGGCCAGGTGTATCAGGGAAGCAGAGGAAGCAATAATGTCAAGCTACAGGGGAAACCTAGTACATTTGGGAATGGAAATGATCTGGAAGGGAGGAGAAGTGGGATCGAGGGGACATTAGACTCCTGTCACTGTGCAACCCTGGCCAAGCCGTGCTCCGTCTCTGGGCATCTGCCCTTGCAACTATAAAGATGAGGGAGTCAGATTAGATGACATCTATGGTATTTTCCACCACTAAAATCACAGACTATAAATGGGAAGTTGAAGCTTTTTTGTCACAGAGTCCCACGGTGGTGATCTTCAGACAGCGCAAAGTCACAGACTAAACAGAGCTACAGGAATCCCCAGCCAGGGTGAAGGAATGGCCCAAACCAACCCCACCTCCCCCACTATTCCCCCCAAGGCAGCTCTGAAGGAAGATGAATGCTTAATTGCAAAGTAGGTGCTCCAGCAACAGCCATGTGTAATTGAAGAGGTGGTTTCACAGACACCGTCGAAAACATAAGGAAATTGGAAGCCGTACACACTGGCATCCGTTCAGAAGGTAGTATTGTGAAGACTTATTATACACCCAGATTTTCCTCTCATAAATTAGATGATAATGTACGTGGTTAATTCTAGTGAGGTACTAGTATCACATTAATCTGAGTCATAAAAATAAAGTGTTTATGGATCTTATTCAGCCTGCTAAGAACCAAGTGCCATATGGAAGGTGGTATTGGGGGATGAGGCTCACAGATGAGTGTCCTGACTCCTGTTCAAGGAGGTGCACCCTTATTCATGTAGGCTACCGAGGTCCGTTGCCTGTTAAGTTTAGCTCTAGCTCCGTTTTGCCCTGAGCAGCCCCCAAAAGCCAGCCTGCAATCCCCCTCTTGCTGATTTCCTATTGGCACTCATTGCCTGAACCTCTGCTTCCTGGCCACTGTATGTTTTTCTCTAATTATCACATATATTCAAGTCTTGACATTCTGATTTGATTGTAAACTGCTTCAGACCAAGATCCTGTGATGCATTGCTGTCTTATCTGGGCCTGGCATTGGAGACGGGCACATATTTAATGCTCAGCAAACATGCTTTGAACAGAATAAATTTCGTAGACTTTTGAGAGGCTACCAGAGACCAGGTTGGGAGATCCAACAGTGGATTAGAGAATCTCCATCTTGAGCATTCACTGAGGGAAAATAAAGAGAAAAATATGTGCCTATAATAACTGAGACACAAAGGTCATGGAAAAAGAGGAAGAACAAAACGACCAAAGAGGGGAGCAAGTCATTTCAAAAGATGGACTCAGCCTTGGTTCTCAAATTGTGGCATGCGTTGGAATCATCTGGATGGCACCCCACTTCCAGAGTTTCCTATTCAGTTTTGGAAATGGCCTGAACATTTGCCTTTCTCACTAGTCCCTAGGTGATACGCTAACCCTAGCTCAAAGGCAATACTTTGAGAACCACAGGGCTGAACCACAGATGTGAAATAGAGAAAAGCATCTCAGTAGCTATTTTGATATTTTCTAAGTGGGAGAGGACATTGCCATGTGAGCAGCATGACCAGGGAGGTAGAGACAGGGAAGCACCCACAATAGCTATATGGAGAGATGTGGCTCCCAGAATTCAGGGGCATTATTTGGGGGGCCTTCAATGTCATGCCATGGAGCCTGGGTTCCTTATTGGGCAATAGTGAATATTGGAGTATTGTACACAGATCCCGAGGAGAGGCTGACAACAGAAGGCAATAGAAGAATGGACAACAGGGCTTGATAATTAAGCCACTAAGCCAATCTGTCTTTATTAAAGAGGAACCAAAATAGAACCAAGACATGTGTTCATCTGAAAGCCACTCCATATGTTTCTGGATTTCATCTGAGTAAGCAGGACAAAGGTCTCAATTTGACCATTGTCCAGGGTTTTGGGATTCTGCTCTTATTATCACTCATCCACATGTAACACACAAGTATACCAGAATTTAGAACATGCCTCTTCACACGCCCACATGATTCTGTGGCTGTGAAGTTAGGCTCGAGCCCCAGTGCTAAATGCACGAGTGTGGAAGCATTTCCAAAGGCACAAGGCAGACACTTCTCTGTCAAATCAGGAGCTGTCCAGGAGGCAAACATGATGTACCTAGTGGAGCTAAAGAGGAGGAAAATCGCACTGAACTCCCCAGTCAGTCTCTGTCGGAAAGAAAAAAAACAATTGGGTTTGAACTCTATCTCCCAAAATAAAAACAAGAGCCAACAGATAGTGCTGCACACTGTTCCTAGCACAATAAATAGATTATGCTATTGAATCCTCTTAAGAGATGTTTGTCATCTTTATTTTACAGATGGGAAAACCAAGACACAGAGAAGTAAGGAAGTGTGAACAAGGTCACACAGCTAGTAAGAGGTAGAGCCAGGATTTGAATTCAGAAAGGGCAAAAATTGGCACTTCTGTGTTTATCCACGACACTAGATTTGCACTCTCGGTTGCACATGGATCCCGAGGTTACAGGCGCATTTGAAAAATAAGTCTTGATTTGTCTCTCATTCCTCTTCCCTCCCTCTCTCCTTTGCCTCTTCCTTCCCAAATTATTGAACATTGATGGTTTGTCAGCCAGCAGGCGCACAGAGTGAAGCTGCTTTTTAAGAGTTGAGTGAAGAAGCCGCTCTAAGCAAAGAAATAATGTTAGCAGTAAATTACACACATGGCCAGGATACGCGGTCTTCAAAAAGATCATACCTCTCCCTGGTGGGGGGAGGCAGTGGGTACCCTCTCAAAAGTGCAACTCTGGCTACACTTGCAACTGAATCAAATTCTAGGACCTCATCCCCAGCCTCATTTAATTTCTTATCACAAACCGTACTGAACCTTTTTGCAATGCCAAATAGGATTCAAAGGCCCCTGGAAGAAGAGAGTGTAAAGAGGGCTTTTATATAGTTATGGGGGAAAAAATACCTTAAAACACATTCATCTGAAGCCTTCTTTCAATTCTCCCATGGAATGCTAACCTTTATTTGCAGTTTGTGAGATTCATGTCAGAAGCTTGCTGTAGCCTGAGGTTTAAACCAGAGAGATTCTGACTTGGTCCTGAGGCAGGTACCTTTGTAGCTTTCTAATCTCTCACTCTGAAGTTCGGGGGCTTTTAAGGGAGGCTGGTGATGTTCCCTGCAGAGGATTTTCTGTCATTCTGTGGGCAGGAATGCATGGTTGTGATACAAAGAACGGAAGTCTAAATCTCTGCATTCTGCTTAATTGCCATTATTGGCCTAATTGCAGGTACAGGGCTCAAAGAGAACAAATGTCACTTGCCATCTGTAGCAGGAAGGTGCTTGAATCAAACCAAATCTGTTCAGGATGTGAAAGACACTTTAGCATATGCAGATGCCTGAGATGGCTTTACAGACCCAAATCCTTTTAATAAGCTTAAGACAGGCCTGAATTTATTTAAATGTCTAATTCTAAATGTACGTATGCCTGGTAGTAATGTTTGCCATCTGTCTGACACTGACTGTTGAGGTAATTGTCAAGCTACAGTATGACATATGGTGCACATATTTGGACCTTAAATATAACAGCCTTGGCATGAAACAATTGGAAACCAAGATTTAATCTTTGGTATCATTCAAGTTGGAGTTGAACAAACAGACAGTTCTGGGCTATTACTGTTTTCTTCCTTTATGATAAATACTCCTCCATAGACATGCTCGAGAACAACATCGGAGGGGAAGGCCTTGTTTCAATGCACTGCCTTTTTCTCACTCTGGCTCCCACATTGGGAAGCCCAGTCAGAATGGCAATTCTGCAGTGGAGGCTAGAAGCCAGACTCTGGCCCAGGGAGCATCTGGTCTCAGCCAAAGAATATAAGGAGGGTCCCACTTGAGAGCCCAGTGGAGAGGGTTGCCCAGGCGGAAGAGGCAGAATCGAATCCAAGATAGTGGCTGCAACGGCAACTCTTCTTTCTGTTCTTTATTCTATTTGCCTGTCGTCTCTTTTCATGTCTGTTCTATTTTATTTCCCCCGTTTGGTTTACAATTGTCCTGTCAAATATGGTAGCAGTTGGCTGGAGGGAGGAAGAAAGGCTAGAGGCTGACAGCTCCAAGAGCCCCCGCTAATGCCCCGAGGCGATGCACGTGATTCCAAGAGAGGAGAACAACACCCTTTTCAAGTTATTTTGGTTAGATGATAGAGACCCTAGAGTGACAAATATCTCAGGCACTGCTCCCTTCATTCTTTAAATACTAGCAACACTGTAGCATTTCATACAGCTGTGTAGATGCCTAAAGCCTGATCTGAAAGACCAACTTTATGCTAGGCTTAGAGGATGAGTATAGCTATTGTGGTTGCAGTCACTGTCTGGATCTAAAGTGATGTAAATATGGCAACAGGAATAATGTAACTCTTGCTGTAATGTAACTAAGAATGTGGTCCATGCCTCTTCTCAGCGGGTAAGGCATGTCCTTATGCAGTCCATACAATAATAGCTTCCAGTATAAAGTCAACACAGACACTCTTTCTCTAACGCTGTTTTTATCCCTAGGCTCCACTGCCTTTTCATTTAGAAAAGGAGGCATGGGAGATTCTGGAAGATGAGCAGGAAACTCAACAATGATCTGTGTGCGTGCGTGCGTGCATGTGGACGCCTGCACCGACCGTGCAGGAGGTCTAAAAGGCAAAAATGACAATACATGGGGTTAGCCAACAAGCCTTGGACTACCCCCACCCCCGCCAGGTCTGAAATGATGACTTGATTCCAGATTTTGGCATCCTGCCAGGTTCTGTATTTAAACCTGAAGCTTAACATGTCCTCTGTTCCTAATTAGCAACAAGGCTAAATTTAGCAAAGGTTTCTCTGGTGCCACCACAGTCACAAAACGATTCTAAAACCGAACATGAAGGCCAGTTATTTGATGGATTTAGGAAAAGACAAAACAAACCTGAAGGTGCCTCCCTGAGGTCTGATGGACTCAGATGACAAGAAATTTTAAGGCAAAGGGATAAAATTGGCCATTGTGTAAACTTTGATACAGGAAAAGCCCTCCCTTGGGGCTCAGAGTTCACAGTGTGGCAGCCCAGGGATTACACTCTCAGACAGGCCTGGCCCAGGGAAACAATGAGAAGAGGGTAGGATACATTTCCCATGCCTCCCAACTCCCCATTAGGATCCTACTTCTCTCTGTCCTGCCTCCTTTCCTCTCACCACCCCGCAGCTGTGGGGCTGTCCCAAGAGGTCAAAGTTTCCCTGTGCACTGTCATCCCCCTGTCCCCCACCCTCTGACTTCTCGGCACATTGAGACTTCAGTGATCATGAAGCAGTATCTCCCACGCCAGCCTTTCCTTCCGGTTGGCCATCCATCCTCCCGGTGCTTCCTCCCCATTCTCTACAACTTTTTGTTTTTAAAATATTTCATATCTACAGAGGAGCTGTAAGAATATGATGATGAATGATGAACAGGTGTATAACCTTCACCTCAAGTCATCTTGCTGCATATACTTTATTTTTCCTTTTCTCTTCCTTTGTATGTGTGTGCATGTGTGTGCATATAGGATATATGCAGTATTGGGTTTTTTGTTGCTGAACCATTTCAGAGTTAGCTAAGCATCTGACCTCCTTGCTCCTCGGTATTTTCACATGTGTCACCCAAGAATAAGGACATTAGCTAGATAATTACAACTACAGTCATCATATTAGGAAATTTAAGACCGATACTCTATGACTAGGAAATATGCAGCCCATGTTCACATTTCCCCATTTGTCCCATAGTGCCTGGTACAGGTCTTTTTTTTTTTTTTTTTAAATATTTTATTTATTTGTCAGAGAGAGAGGGAGAGAGAGCGAGCGAGCACAGGCAGACAGAGAGGCAGGCAGAGGCAGAGGGAGAGACAGGCTCCCCGCCGAGCAAGGAGCCCGATGTGGGACTCCATCCCAGGACGCTGGGATCATGACCTGAGCCGAAGGCAGCCGCTTAACCAACTGAGCCACCCAGGCATCCCTGGTACAGGTCTTTAATGTGAGATGTTGTTTATGAAACATCTGAGCCAGTGGTCTGACAAATGGGCTTTACTGTGGTAAACATCACTAACTGTTACCACTTCTGCCACCCCATCAGTGGTTGCAAACATCGCTAGACATGCTTAAGACTTACGTTCTTATCTTCACTTAAGAGGTAAAGAATGAAGATGCCACATGGAAGGAAGACCCCCAGCCCAGGATCAGCCAATGGAACCAGGATGGAAGCATGTTTATGGCCCTTTCTTCTCCCTTCCTCTCAGATCCCCCACAGCTGTACCTCCAACTTATGTGAGGCCTGATTTCCTTCCTTACTCCTGGTACACGAAAAGCCCTCCCTTGGGGCTCAGAGTTCACAGTGTGGCAGCCCAGGGATTACACCCTCAGACAGGTCTGGCCCAGGGAAAACAATGAGAAGAAGGTAGGATTCATTTTGCATGCCTCCCAACTCCCCATTAGGATCCTACTGCTCTCTGTCCTGCCTCCTTTCCTCTCACCACCCCTCAGCTGTGGGACTGTCCCAACAGAGCGAAGTTTCCCTGTGCACTGTCATCCCCCTGTCCCCCACCCCCTGACTCTCGGCACATTGAGACTTCAGTGATCATGAAGCAGTATCCCCCACGCCAGCCTTTCCTTCCCATTGGCCATCCATCCTCCCGGTTATACCCACACTCTGAGCCACTGTCATTGTGACAGGAATGAGACAATTCTCCTGATAGAGACAAGCTCTTATTCCTCACTCCTCTTTTTTTCCATCAAGGACAGGGAATTTCCACTTCCCTCCACAATGAGAAAAACTGTGGGGGAGACTCTTCTGAAGCCCCTCTTCTGTGAAGTGGCTCAAATCTGAGCATGCCTGGCCAGCCCCTTCCTCTTTTCCTCCAAGCTGCCTGTCCGAGCAGACACACTTACATGCTCATGGTACCCCTGTGTGTGTTTTCATGCATGCTGGATGTGGTGAGGATGGCCATGGTCAGCACAGAGAGCAGAGGGAGGGGCCTCTCTGGTGGCACATCAAGGTCATGTCACATTCTGTAATTAGTTTCATCAAAAATAAAGCTGCTATTTTGATATTTGTCTGGTGCCTGTAATTCCCTGTTGTTTTCCATCTCAGGAGAGTAAAAGGTTCTTATTTATTGGCTCCCTGAATCCCCAACTTTTCAGTCAGAGCATTAACCACAATAGAGCAACATACAAGTTTCCTACTGCCCTCACCATGGGGTGGAATAGATACTGTGCCTGTACTGACTCTTCCCTCTTGACGGGTACGTAGGGTTGCCTAGGCTGTGGGACAATGGGGAGGACTCAGGGCTGCACACACGGGGTGGGGGTAGTGAGGACAGAGGCAATCAGCCAGCTTCAGCTGAGCCCATGCCAGCTGGTCCGCTTGGAGACTCCACAGAATTCAGAAGGTGGGAGGAGAGCCCCATGATTCTTTGAAGCAGGTGCAAAGAAGTTGAAAATGGACAGGCAAAGTCCTCATTTTAAACTCTTTGGGGAAAGGGCAGATCTGGCTGATAATGCCTATAATATACCATCTCTGGTGTCCAGGAGGGAGGACCACAGCAGGAGGAGCAGGGGGCTTTGTGTCTGGCTGCCAAGGGCTAACGCGTTTGCTATGGAAACTGAGCCTTGGGTTCCTACCAGGTTCTCTGGAGACACTCGGGCTTCTTTAGCAGGAGGTGACTGAGCTGTTCTTTCTAACAAAGACTTCCCCTTAGATACAAAGAAAAATGGCTCTTGTTAGTTTGGGGTTTGGGTGTGGGATGAAGGATAAGCGGCAGTAAATATAAGGAATGAGGTCTTTCAGCCTTTTGCTTACATCACTAAGACTTTAAATTATTCTGAACAATGTCTGATGTGTCCTCTGTGTGATAAGAAATGAAAAAAAAATATGACATTCAAAGCAGAAGTAAAGCTATCTAGGCCTTGAGCTGTCACACATACGGATGTGACTTGTGAGTGTGTGTGTGTGTGTGTGTGTGTGTGTGTGTGTTTTGTGCATGTACGTGCATGCAAACAAGCAGAGATACCTGTGTTTCCCCCAAGGAAGAGTGAAGTTATTGTACGTGCCATGTCTACTGGCAGAGCTGCCAGTGTTTGAATGATTCACCTCCACCTCTATCCCACACATAGGCTTGTTTTCCTTCCCAAAGACTATGACCAAAATGGTCCCCGTCCCTTGGTCTACCCCTGAGTCCCGACTAGAATCATTGCCTTCATGTGTTGGACAGATTTGACTATATGGATTGGTTTCTCAAGTGAAACTTTTAAGATCCTGTGATCATGGGACTTACACAGTGCATGGCACAAAGGGTGTATCTAATAAAAGGGTAGACATGTTACATCCTTTTCTGTGAGTGCCAAAGAGTAGGGTGTGCAGGTTAATGACTGGAGCTAATGACAGTCACTTATTAATTTGGTGACTCTGGGTAAGTTACTTGATTTCTTTAAGTCTCACTTTTCTCATTTATGAAATAACAGTGAGGGCCGTCTTGTGCTATTGTTTCAGGTTGTCATACTATAGCCAAAGTATATAGCAGAATTCCTGGCAATAATCAGAACTCAGTAAAATTTGGGTTAGAGCTAAAGTAGTGCTTTATCAATAAATTGCTATATTAGAAAAAGTCTTACAGGGCCTCTGCTCATCTCGTAAATAACATGGTAGGATAAGATTCTCAAATCAACCAGACAGTATCTGCCATTGTTTTGTGTGGAGATGTGTATGTGGGGTGTGGTCCTGGGGAAAGAAGTTGATTTAATAAGTCTTCAAGGCAGGCTTTTGCATCTCTAATAATTTGGGAAGTTTTTCAGCAATTTTACATAGCATATGCATTAATCCAGAATTAGAAAATTGCCTTTCTGGACACATAAAAATCTTAAAGTATGCTAGAGGAAAAAATTAATCTATTTTATTCTTTTTTGCCCTGTGATGCTCCTATTGTGTTTTTATCTTAGGTTCTTTGAAGACCCAAGGTTCCTCTCTTTCATAGGAGTTAGCCAGAGATGCAAGAAAAGAAAATGAACTTATGCTCCAAGCCCCTTCCAGCTAGGAGGAGAGGGATCTGATTTCCATGTGAGGAAAAAAAGCAGGGTACAGCATCATGTACTCTCCTCTGCCAAAGTCTGATGGCGACACCCATAATCCTCTGACCTGATACAAGCAGCTAGAGCTACAGTTACTTGGTCATAGCACAGTCAAGCACAGAACCAGGGCTACAACTGCCTTCAGTGTGGAGAGGAATGAGAGGATACTGTCTGATTCTGCCCCCTCACTGGCCAACAGACTTCTCTGGAGTCTGTCTGGGCCTTGTGCCTTTTTTCTCCAGATCTACCCAAACCGTGGCTGCCTTTATCCTGGGAACCTTCAAGGTGCTCTTCAAAGTACACAGTTGTGAGCCCCTGGCTTTGAATGCAGATGAGGGACAAAATACATGAAGGAAAATATGTTTGAGATCTTTGGCTCCTTTTCTTGAACATGGCCAATTCACTTAAATGCTTTAGAACTTATTTTCCTCACCTTTGAAGGGCAACTACTGGTGTATATCACTCACTTTGCTGTTAGCATTATTAAGGTGAAATGACACACATGTTGAAAAATACCTACCATTGAATCAATGCTCAAATGTGTAAGCTTCCCTCTCCCTGTTGACCATAACGCTTATATGTGGGCTGTACAGTACCTCTATCTTTCAGAAGGATGGCTGTATGTTGGGCAAGATTTGCTGCAGGAAGCAGCGATAGCCACAGCGTGGGTAACTGCAGCTTTGTTAGAGAAACCATAATACTGAGGGTCGGGGCACTTGGGTTCTAGTGTTGGCTCATTGCCTTACTAGCCCCATGACCGTAAGCAAGTCACTCTCTGAGTCTGTTTCTGCACATCTCTAAATGCCTGTTCCACAAAACTCTCAAAGTGTTTTAAGGAGAAGACATGCTAGTGCCCCTTCAGTGTTAAGGCTCAGTATAAACACAACATATCAACAGCAGCAAACGCCCATGCTCAAGTGTCAGCTCCAGAGAGGCTCCTCAGTCAGGACTTCTACTCTGTAGGCAGGGCTGTCCTATTTATCCTGTTCTGTGGACACTGGTAAAAAGATAGCACAGACATGTCTCTCAAGTAAAAACTAGGGCCAGGAGAAGCCCAAACTGGCCCAATTTCATGGTCTCCCAGTACAAAGGACATTCATATATCAGAGCTTAGGCTGGGTTTATAACAGATTTGTGGAGATCTACACTCTTAGGATCATTCCTGGTATCCTGGCCTAGCCAAGGTCCCCCAAATATGGACAGCTAACTCTTCATTAAGCAAGTCTTGTACCTTAACATTGATTTATTTTAAACATTTACCACATTAATGGAGGTAAAACAAGTGGCAGGCATCAAGCAAATATGAACTTTTGCAAATATTATTTATTACCCCCATCTTAAAGATATGGGAACCTCAATTGCTCCAAAGCCATTTAGCTGGTGAGTGACAGATCATCCTGTCCTCTTTGACTTCGCCAGACTAACAATCTCACCCTTTCTGTAAACAACCTGTTTATAGGGACCTAGTACGGTCCTACTCACTTTGTTTGTCTTTCTGGCAAAATAAGAGTTTACATTTTAAATGAAGATTCAATATGATGAATGGTGACTCAGGTGTATCTCACTTCAAGAGAAATCAAACTACAGAAAACCTTTTATTTTTTTGCCCCTAAATAGATGTACAGGCAAAAGGGTATTCAAGTTTTATCCCAGAATTCATCACAAGTTATTACCAAAGATCAACTTTCCATAAGATACCCAGCATACAATTTTGAGTTGTCTGATTGATGCAGATTTTTGTATTATGTTACTACTTGAAGTATAAGTCAGTATAAGATAGTGTGTAGTCAATAAAAAAGACACCATTAAAGGCAGAAAAGAAACTGTATTATTTCTAGAAGTATATCAACACAACCATAAACATAATCACTGATTTTGCCAATATTTTGTGTTAAATGTCAAGGCAAAAATACAAAGTGAGGTCGGGCTTTCAACAAAAATGAGAGTGGGTGAGGGAGAGGAGGCGACCATAGTACACCCATCTTTTCATTCTTATTTGGCTCTGTTTTTAGGGGGAAATCACAGTAAGAAGACAGTGTGATGAACATATTCTTCAAGATCAATAGACACTTGTAATGTCTTGACCTAATAGCTTGGGTCATAGGACCCAGGGATGGTAGAAGACAGGAATGACATTAATATGTGGGAGGAATGTCTAGAAGACATTTCATGAACCAGTGAACATTCTTAGTCTGAATGAATTTGAAAATTTGTTACAGAAGATACTCCATTCATTTGGGTAGAAGGGAACCATTTTTCAAAGATGATGTGACGTGCCCTTGTCATATTCACATGGTTTGGGTCACAGATTTTGCCAATTACTGCACAGCCTTTAAAGTTTTCATCCTATATCAATTTTCTTCCATTCACACCTCAGGCCAGAGGTGGGAGGGTAGTATCTTTCTTTCCATGTAGCCTTATACCAGGGAGCCCTTTCATCCCAAGGCAGGACAAAACAAAGGAGCACACACTGTAGAGCTGAATGTGCTGAATTCCCAGAGAAACCCACTTTCTGTAGTATACTTTTAAATCACAGAATTTATTTATGTTCTCTCTCTCCTTTCTGTGGTCAATGACACGGGTCAAAGACATTTAATCAAACCCTTGTAGAGAGATGGGTCCCATCACCATGCAGTGCGACGATCTAATTTGTCTTCTGTCAAAAAATGTATTTTGGGAACCGAGCTGAATATGATAAGTGTGATGTCTTTTTACGGTCACTGCTGAAATATGTGTACGGCACAGATTTGCTAGGCTCATTATTTCATCTGTCTCTGGGTAAATATTGAAATTGTTGTTAGTGTGGATACTAAATACTGAGGAAACATGGAGACATGTTTTCTTTATTCCACTCTGAGTTTAGCTAGTGAAAGCCAAAACTACCTTCTCCTCTCTGAATCAGGATAATTGAAGACCAAGAAGGCAATGCAATGACAGGAAGGTCTACGGACCAGATGCCTGATTGCTGCTGGAGAAATAACAATGTGAATGGAGCTTATAGTGAGAAACAAAAACAAAAACAAAACTCCTCCAGCCAGCAGGTGGTACCACAATTTATAGTGTTTGGCTACTTTGGGCTTTATGAACAGCTTGCTAATTGCTTTGTCAATTAATTTAAGTGATGTAATTTGATTTATTCTGCTGTATCACATAGGGGTTTATTAAAGAAATCATAATCAGCTCCTTGGCCCTGGATGACCAGCTCATTTGTTAATGTTGCTAACAATTTCCAGGCATCCTCTGCTGAAATCTTCATCCACCTAACTCCAAGAGAAAGGGACAAGTTTGACCCTAGGTATTAATCGAGTGCAGATATAGACCTAGATTCTGAACTAGCCCCAATGTCTTAAACTTAAATCTGAACTTGTGAAGTAAGAAGACAGAATGATGCCCCATTCTCAAGATATTGGAGAAACTCTATCTTTGGTCCCATGTAGGATCCTTTCCCCTAAGACTATTCCAAATTTTTGCTGTATTACAGACAAAGCCCTGGTCAATCCATAAGTATTCTCTTGTGTATAATTTATTTTATTTTCTTTGCCAAAGATGTAGAGAACAAAATTAACACATGAGACAAGGAAGGGAAGTGAGAAACTTACAAGAAACTTGACAAGAAGGGAAAATTCCACCTCTGAAAATAACTCCAGTCAGTGATACATCTCCTAGCATTTACAGAAGTCCCTGATTAATTTTAAGTTTGGAGCCCTGATATCTGTATTTCTAATGCAAATTAAAGAACTGAGGAACTTGGCTGAACTGAAAAAAGAAAAAAAAAAATGTTTGTTGTTTTGGGAGTCCACATTTGCCCAGGTGCCAAAAGTTACTTCAATTCTCTGCATTGCCTTGTGTAGACATACCCAGACCAATACTTCCCTCTACTGCTTGAAAGCAATTCTACAACAAGTCAACTAGAATTATTTGCACAAAATAGCATACCTGTTTCACAGGTGTAGAAACTGAGGCATAAGCACTATGTTGACTTTTGCAAAGTAAAGTTAAAAGAAAAGTTTAGAAATTATTCAAAACTCTCTCACTTCTGTGGAATATCTCTAGGTAAGTGTAGGCAAATTTACCTTTCTGAATGTGAATCTTAACCAGTGGACTCTGTTAAGTGAAGATATGAGACCTGGCAAAAATAAGTCTTTGAAAGAGATTTAAGAAAAGAGCAGAAATGACAAATTATCAAGGTATGTATATACCTAAGCTTGGGTCTAACATTATACTGATTATGTCAGAACCTCTGTGGGTGGAACCTGGACACTAGTATTTACTGAAATTCTCTAAGCAATTCTAATAGATACTAAGCTACTAAAATGCAATGTAGGCTAGTAGGATTTAGAAAACAATGAGAAAGGGAATTAGAGTAATATCCTTTTATTAAATTATTATAAAAATTATTTCAGTTTGATATTTGATATAAGTATGGAATAAATTAGTACACACTAATCATATTGTGTTCTCAGTTATCTTAAATTAATAAAAATATCTGTAATGAAAAAAATATTTGTAATGGTCACAATTATTGGGCATATAAATACGTAATTTAGAAATTCTGACCAATATTTGTATCTTCACATTTTTTCATTCATTATTTAGTCCTCGATTACATTTATTGAATAGGGGCAGACAGGACGAAAGTGCAGTGTGTGAGGGTAACAGGATCTGTATGACCCACCAAGCACCTATTATACCAAGAGAGCCTTCTCAAGGGCAGAGTGGCTTCTAACCAGTCAAAATCTATTCTTTCCAACAGAGGGGTCACTCTACTAGTGTCCCGTATGACTGGCTATGAAAATGACTTCTCAAGGAAACTGAAAGGCTAGTAGTTTTGCAGCAAAAGGAATTGTGACTAAGGAGGAGGATTTGGGTTCTGAGCAAGATCGTGAGCAAGATCGTGAGCAACTACCTGTCAAGTAGCCATGGTGATGTCAAGAACTTCTGGGGGTAGGGATATTGGTATTGCCTTTATTCACTAGAGGGGGAAAAAAAAAGTTGAGCTGTGGGGATAATCACTCATATATATCACCATCTGTGAGCCTGCTGCTGTATAGGGGAAAAATAACAGGCTATAAACACATGATTTACCTGCAAAAGCTTTAGAACTGCCATCTCAAGCATTACAGACACAGTTCTATCTTTTATTTAAACAGCCTTTTGTTTCCATCCAAGAAACTATAAGCAATTTATAGATAGAGCTGAACCCAAGGTTCATAAGGAATATAATCTTGAGAAATATATGACATAAAATATGCAATTGAAAGCATTAAAATAACCTTAAATTAGTGACCTTTTCATCATATTTTATAAAGCAAAATATTTAAATACAAAATATCACAATGACATTAATAATCCTATTCAAATGTATGTTAAGAGTATACTTTGATGAAGTTATGAATTAATAAGTTGCTAATTAATTTTCTTTACAAATAACATTAATGTTTTATCTATGGCTGGTCTTATTTGGGTTTGCAGGTAAGCAGTAGAAAATCTGCAGAGTCTGGGAGATGGAGCCAAGGGAAGTGTTGAGTGAATGAGCCTAAGAAGGGTGCAGAAGCTGGGATAGAAAGACCATTTCTGGGGATAGATGAAAGACTTAGAGGGAGTAGATCTTGGAGTCTGGTCCTGTCCCACCATTTCCTAGCCATGCAACCCTGAACAAGTTTCCTAATCTTTATGACTTCTATAATATGAATGTTTATGTTCCCCTTCTCCCTGCAAATTCAAATGTTGAAATCTTAATGCCCAATGAGATGGTAGTAGTAGGCGGGGCCTTTGGGAGATGTTTAAATCATGAAGGTAGAGCATTCATGAATGAGATTAGTGTTCTCCAGAGAGATCCCTCACCCTTTCCACCATGTGAAGATATAGTGAGAAGGCAAGGGCTATGAACCAGAAAGAGGCTTTCTATCAGACCCTAACCATGCTGGAACCTTGATCTTGGACTTCCCAGTGTCCAGAACAGTAAGTAAATTTCTGTTGTTTGTAAGCCACGCAGTCTGTGGTTTTGTTATAGCAGTCTAAATGGACTAACACAATGACCTTCTATCTCCTCATGTGAAAGAAGTACTAGACAATATGTTATGAAATTGTTTGAATTTGTTATGAAATTGTTTGAATTTGTTATAAAATTGTTTTAAAATTAAAATGATGCACAGAAAGTTATATGCAAAGAGCACAGTGAGTACACAGAAAATGGCAAAAACAATAATTTATGTAATTACTCATAGCTGCTCCCCAATGAAATACTTAAGAGAATCATTATCTACCATTCAATAAATAGTTTGCTCTTACAAGTTACAGTGCATGATACCAATAGGTGACAATGTAAGAGCAATGTAACTATAAATCTACCTGGAACACCTACCCTGCTTGTAATTACTAGCTCATATTCCAGGACACTGTTTTCTTTACCCACATCATGACTCTCATGGTCTGCAGTCATGAGGGCCTCTTGTACATCAAGGAGCTGTTTAAGATATTCTTGGCAGTGTTTCTCAGATCCCCCAAAGTAAATATTTCACACAGCTTGTAACAAGTATTTTGAGTCTTTAATAACCACATCTTCAAATTTGGTAAAAATATGCCCGTCAGTTTTCATTATTTGTGGTAACACGGAAGCAGAAATATACTTTTATTGGCAGTAATTGACAGTATTATTATTTCCTAAATAACACCAGATATCTATAATCCAGAAGAATTCAGGTTCCTGGGATTCCTCATTCTAAAATGAGGTCACAAAAAGGCCCTCCTTTTCCCACTCAGAGATTTTCTACCTCATAATCTTGAGGTAGGAACTTGATAATTTGATGTCTTTATCAAGAGTGAGAAGAAATACAGGAAAGGGGTTGAGATGTACCAAAATCAAATTTACCTATTTTTCAGTTTTGCTTCTGGCTGATATATAACTGTCAATCCTATGACAGAAAGGAGGTATTTCTTTCTTTGGGAAGCATAGGATATATATAGAGAGAAATTGATGTAGATACCTACATATCTATATCTATCTAGATATCTACATATCTATTCTACCTATCTATCTATCTATCTATCTATCTATCTATGACTCTCCATGGCTAAATTTTAGGAATCTGGAATGATAACCTCAAGATAAATCCAGGCTATAATCAGATCATTCATTCTATTTTTATGGAAACACATGGTCCTAAAGTGGTGCAGTAGAAGGTAAGGTTGTTAAACTAGAATGGACCAATGCATGAAGATAATGATTGCCACACTTTGGAATATAGACAGGGGGGATCTATAAGGGTTTTAATGGTATCAGAGTCCTAGTCTAAGAAAATAATCTGACGGCAGCATAGAAAAAGATAGAAAATCAGGGAGAATATTTATTGTGCAATGGTTCCTATGGGAATCCTCAAGGTCCTGTGTAATATTCACATCAAATGCACAGAGTTAAACTTTGTAGAAGCAGAATCTACTGTAAAACTGACTAGAGGCCAAAGGGGGCCAATGAGAGAAGCATGAGAGAAATAAGAAAGATCAGGAAGAATCCAAGGCTTTAGCAGTGGTTTACTGGCAGTAAGATGCTTTACTAAACAGAATTAAAAGATACTAATTATAGTGGAAGTTGAGCTTTTTACATATGTTTGTTGAGGTGCTAAAGATTGCCACAGAATTGGTCAAGAAGTGTTGGGCATGGAGATCTGGAGCTGTGTAAAGAGACTGAGGTTATACAGTTATACTTAAAAATAATCTATTAAGGAAATATTTGCCACCCAGAAATGCATTAATTTACTGAGGGGGAGAGTGTATATATTTATAGGAGGAAAAGGCAGTCAAAAGACAGCCAGAAAACAACAATGACAGGAAAGTAGAAATTTCAGAAAGGAACTAAATAGCAGTGTCAAGGTTGTAAGGTCAAAGCAAATGATCACTGAAAAAAAGATGACTGAATGGGAATCAAGGGTATAGATTTTGTTTGACATTGAAGGCAGGGAGGAAGAAAATAAGGCATCAGCTTGGGGAAGTGACAAGCTTGAAAAAAGCTTTAATTTTGTGTGTGTGTATGGGGGGGAGATGGCATAAGAATTATGAAAAAAAAAAAAAAACAGAGTAAGGGAATGGTTTATGGAGCAAGAAATTAACAGAAACAGCAAGAAAAGACTCCAACACAGAGAAGAGAGGATGAATTCTGGCAACAAATAGGAACCTTCTGTCTCATAGATGAGAAAGGAAGAGATGGAAAATGAGTAATAACTTGTGAAGCATAAGAAAGGAATGAAGAGAACTGTGTCATGTATGAGTTTATCTATTGAAACTGTGGAGAAAGAACTGAGTAGAATTGTGAGGCAACGGAGAATGTTTAAAATCATTGCTGGGAGTTTGGTTGATGCAAACTAGTGGTGATTAAGGGGACTGCAATGCAGCCATGAGGGCTCAAGTGAGGAGAGACAGTAAAAATACTTTCTCAGCTGTTCAGTGGTCCAGAAGTCAAAGAATCCAATAATCTTCTAGATTAGAGAGCAGTAAGGTGGGAGAGTGGAAGGTCAAGTAGGTGAGACATCTGCTGAATTTTCTGAAAGGTAGTTCAAGCTAAGCAGAAGGTAGGAAAACAATGAGAAAAGGGTGACAAACGAAGAAACTGAGGATTCAAGTCCTAGAAAGGATGTAAAGGATACACATCAGATTTAGGTGAAGGGTAGGAACTTCTTACCAGAGGTGAATTTGGGCCATTTCAAATATGATGAGATCTAAGATATTGGTTAAGTCACTGATGCCTGAGATAGAATGAAAATATAAGTTTCTGGAGCTGAAAAATAGAGGAGTAGATATTAAATTGAGGGAGGAGCTTGAGCTCCCAGAAAGGAGAATAACCAAGAGGTAGGCTCTGAGGTTACTGCAGACACTAAAAAGTGTTGGTAAATCTTCAGTAAAATAATGGAGAAGACGTTATAAACACACAAGAATGAACATTTTTAAAAAATGTATCTACCTCCATTGAGTAAATGAATGGTTGGATGGACCCTGATGAGATAGCACCAGCACTTCCAGAGACAACTATACATGGTTCAGGTTTAATCAAAGAGATCATGAAAAAACCACTGTACTGCTTAGTCTTTGGCCAGTTAGAGAAATACTGAATCTGAATGTATAATAAATTAGCTCTCGTGTTCCATTAAGATACATTAACATCAGTAATCAGATATTTAAAAAAAAGAAGTTTAATGAAAAAATGGTAAGTGAGTCCCTACTGTTTTCACTACACTCCATTTTCTAGTGAATATTGTTTCTAACTCCTTTGGAGAATTTCCTTTAGGAGACCAAGTGAAAAATGTGTCTATAAAAGAAATATTGATTAGTTTAACAATCTCATTAAATTTGATTAACCTTTTAAGAGCATTAGGTAGATCTTTAAATTATACAAAGCTGAATAATACATTTATGTGTAATGAAGGACACCTTTTAAACACCTCCGAAATTTATGAGAATTGAGTACTTAAAAGACTAACGTTAACATTTAGAATTTTAAATGTGTCAGTCTTCTGTATCTTACTTATTTTTAAGGTGATTCAGAATTTAAAATGACTTTGTATTTGCCTTATTTTTTAAATATTCATGAAGATAATGATAAGTTACACTAGGTTAAAAGACAGGCCAATAGAAAACAACAGGTCAAAAAGAATCCTAGGGACATTTTCCTCTTCTTTTTTCACCTTTTCTAAATTCTACATCATCTGATTTATGATCTCACAGATTCATGAACAAGACCTAGTAACAAGAGTTCTAACATAAATAGTAAAGGGGCTTGTAGGGAAAAGCACTAAAAGCAATCCTTTGAAATACAGCAGCTAGCTCCTCCATCTCTAGATCTTCAGTTAGAAAAGTAAGTTCTCAGGCATCAGTACAAAGTAGACTCAACTCTAAGTCTCAATTTACAACTAAGGCATAACATAGGCTAGAAGGGAGAAAAGAACTCATGAGGAAATAGAAAAACACTTTTTATTTCTTTTATTTTCCTTTCCTTTAAAAAATAATGTATAGTAAGAAACTCTGATATTTCTCTGAATGGATGGCTGCAAGATGGTTGATTATTCATACAATTCCTTTACTCATGCATGGTCACAAGAATGACTTTCAGATTTTCTATTTCCCATTTAAAATAGATTTAAAAAAAGATTTTATTTATTTATTTGTCAGAGAAGGGGGGAGATAAGAAGGAGGAGTGGCAGGCAGAGGGAGGGGAGAAACAGGTGGAGGGAGAGGGAGAAGCAGGCTCCCCACTGAGCAGGAAGCCTGATGAAGGTCTCGAACCCAGGACCCTGTTATCATGACCTGAGCCGAGGCAGATGCTTAATCAACTGAGGCACCCAGGCATCTCTACAGCAGATTTTTTTAAAGATTTTTTTTTTTTTTATTTGACAGAGAGAGATCACAGGTAGGCGGAGGCAGGCAGAGGGGAGGGGGGAAGCAGGCTTCCCACTGAGCAGAGAGCCCAATGTGGGGCTCTATCCCAGGACCCTGAGATCATGACCCAAGCTGAAGGCAGAAGCTTAACCCACTGAGCCACCCAGGCGCCCCTACAGCAGATTTTTAAAATAAAAATGTTAAGGTATCAGAAACTTAGTCCCTTATGTAATTGCCCTTTAAAAAATCCAGTATTTTTACTGACTATCCATTGTATTTTTTTCCTCTGAGATACTCGTATGGTAATCAAAGCATGGGAATAGGTAATCAAAGACTAGAAATCATCAAACATTATTACAAAACCTCAAAGGTCTGTTATCATGTGTAGAATGATTCATCAATTGCTGTGTGTGTGTGTGTGTGTGTGTGTGTGTGTCTGTACGATCTCCAGATTTTCTTATTACATTTTGGGGACATGAATAAAAATAGGGAAACATGCAATTATTGTTTTATAAAGGGAAAATAATGCATTTATTTTAAATTATAATAACATATTGCCAAATCCTTCAACAGTCATTTATCATGTAAAACAAATTACCATATTCATTGGTCATGTGTACTGAAAATTTCTCAAATTATAATCAATAAATTATGCCGCAGATGCATAATACTTAACATGAAAACTTGTGAAGGCTGACAAGGATTTTTGACATGTCTCCCATTTGTGACTTCAACGCTGCTTTCTTCAGGGCATTTAAAACCCTGTTTGTGACTCTTCATCAGCTGTTCTACAGATAGCAGCAATCTCTATAATATACATTTTCACTTTCTGCATGGTTGAAGGAGTTCATGTGCGATATCCAATTTTAAGGTAGAGTTTAAGATTACATTTCTAGAATAGAGAAAGCCACAGCCATTGAAACTGCACTATTGCTGTTGATAGTAATGTCTACTATTTACTGTTTGACGGACATTTGTGAAATGCAGAGAAGATGGTGTCAGGATGATCATCAGGCCACTGTAATAACTGGTAGTGCACATTGTCAGCTGTAGATAGGCCTGAACCTGTAAGCACTTGGGTACTCAAGACACTTTGAAGTCAGCAGCTTCTTTGCCTTTCAGAATGGAACTGACTTTGAAGAGTACACTCCAGAAATAGATGAAATACCTTTCTGCCTACTTTCTTTGTCTTACTGAAGCCTTCATGTTGCATACATTTGGGGCTTCAATTTTCCACTGCAGATTTTATTCAAGTTGAAGTTTTGCAAACTACCCTCCATTCCCAACAGCCTTGCCATGAATTTTACACAGGATTCCAGTGTACTTGCAAACAAAAAGACTAGGAAAGGCAGACTTGAAGAATAATTAGGAGTATCAACTTTGGATGAGGCTGACCTGGGATCAGATCTTAATTGGTCTTAGGTAAATTACTTGGGTCTCTCTAAACTTCAGTTTCCTCACATTTGAAGTGGGATCATTGTGTTTTCTACCACTCAGGATAGAATGAAATTTTAGTGAAATAATATGAACCAGGTAATAGAGTTTCCGGCAAACAGGAATTGCTCAGAACTGTTAGCTAGTGTAATTATGAAATCACACATATATGTAGGCCTTTTCTGTTAACTATTGTTCAGTTTACTGACCGATTCCCTATCAAGGATCTCTGTAAATGGGAAAGTAGAGCTCCTCTGCCTCCAATGCCCAGCACTGATATCTCCAGGAAATATATGATACAGTGATTTTCTAGCTAAGATGTGCTCATATAGTTTTTCAATTCTAATGAGAAACCTCTGTGTCTGACCCAATGATGTTTTTGTTGCCAACAACAAAGGCAAAAAGACCACAAGATGAAGAGATCTAGGGGTGAAAGTTGCTGACAATATCTTACATCATACATTTCTCTGGTAGATGTATGTTTTCAGGAGGCATCATTTTCCCCATGAAAGTACCAAACTCTGAGAATGGTCCACTTGGAGAATGGGCCATTGTTCATCTGTGCCTTTTGCTGATGTGTCTACCATCCCTCTGTTACAGAATGCTGAGCCCAAGGGATGGGAACCTCTTATGAGGAACTGGACCTCAGTAGATGTTTGAAGAATCTTGATTATGGTGACTGATTCTTACACTAACTCAATTCCTCTTCTGCAGCCATTTTTTTTTTTTTTTAATCCAAGTATTTCTTTCCAAGTTCAGCCTTTAGGCTGGATGCAGAAGGAATCTTAGTTTCTTTTCTTGTGTCGTTGTCATCATCTCCCCCCCTTCCCGCCAGAGGACCTTGGTAATGGTTATGGAGGAATTTGATACCCTAAGGACAAAAAGAATCTTATTTGGCAAATAATTAACCAAAGTAGGGAGCAAGACAACCATCAAAAATATAGGCAAAATGTGGATCCTTTCTTTCTTTTAAAGGCTCATCGTGAACTTTGTAACACCGTGCTCTCCCCCTCAAGGGACACAAGGTAAAGTGATATTAGTGTTTTCACCATAAAACCCCTAGTGCCCAGGCCTCGGAAGCTATCTACAAAAATTTATGTGAATACAGAATACAGTATTCCAAATCTCATTATCTGAGTCTATTTTTAAAATTCACTTGAAATCAGTATTTCCAGAGTCTTAAAAATGGTTAAAAGAAACAAAGCCACATTTGGGTTCTTAAGTAGATCTTCAAAACATCTTCATATATTGCTTGGAAAGGTATAAAAATGCAGAAAAGGCTGTGTAAAAAATGCACACAATTTAAGGTCCTGGCTAAAGATCAAATGTTCAGGGAGCTGGGACAAGCACTTTGTGCATTTGCCTCAGAAATGTGTACTTCCCTCCCCTGTGGACCACATGTGGGAGAAAGCTTTTTAAGTATTAATTGCAGTTTTATTTTTGCTCTCTTTGCCAGGAATTGGACAGGCAATTCTCTATTTCAGTACTGTGGCTCAGTGGGACTTTATGGAAGACATTTCTGGCTTTTATCCTCTATCCTTTTTTTTTTTTTTTTCCTTTAAGCTTTTTTATTTAAACATATAATGTAACCCCACTACCCTCTCCCAAACCCCCTCCCCCCTAACCCCCCTCAGTTTGTTTTATGACATTAAGAGTCTCTTTTGGTTTGTCTCCCTCCTGATCCCATCTTGTTTCATTTTTTCTTTATCCTCTATCCTAACTTAAGTCAACTTTAGATTTATTTGGTTTTCAGTCTAATTTGGATTTTTTTTTCTTTCATTCTGGGTAACTTTGTGGAATAGTATTTAAATTGGACATTTCTAATTTGGGTCTTCTTATGCTTCTGTGGCCAAAGTCATTCATGTGCTTTCTTACACTAACATGACCTGAATTTACCGCAGTCATAAACACTAATTAGAAAATCATCGTGTTCTTGAATTTCCACATCTTGTATTTCATGACAGATTCTGAAACTCTGAAGCTTAATAACTAGCACTTGTGATCAAGACCTCCCATTTTACAAAGTAATAGCTAACTATAACAAAAAGCAGCAGAACCTAAACACATGAGTTTATGAGTTAATTCAACCAGTGGGTTTACTTTTTTAAAGTACTCTCTGCTCCAAGGAGGGTCAAATCACTGCTACATAAATGAGGAAAAGTTAAAGCACTGACCAAAGGAAAAATGAATTATACAGAATGAGATTTCTTTGGTATAAATTAATGACTAAGCTCATTTTGAAGTGAAATCACACATATTTATGCATTTATATATGTACACACATGTGGCTGTATGTACATATGTGTATGGACATGTGTATGGGCATATATGTGTATAGACCCACATATACATATGTATATACATATATATATAAAATCTCAAATAGACAGACTTAATTAGATGAACCCTAGTCCTCATTTATAAGGTATTATTGCCCTCTGCATGACTCTCTTTTATCTTCTCTTAATTTAAAATGTAATAAACTTACCACTCATTCAATAGCTAAAAATATTACCATTCGATTACATCTAGTAGTAAGCATCTCACATTACTTGCCTCCCCTAAGAAGTAAATGACACCTTGGATTTTGTGCTTATAACTTCCTTACTTTTTAAGGAATATAGTTTTGAAATTATACATATATATGCATATACTTATAAATGATGTATTGCTTAATTCTACTCATTTTTTAGTTTAATGATGGGGTGTCATATAGTCATCTTGGACTTGATTTTCTTCACTCCACATTATGTTACTAAGAGAGTCATCTTTGCTGTCCATAACTCTCATTTTCTTTTCTCATTGTCATGTAATATTTTACTATGAAAATATATCGCAATTTATCTATCCAGACTCTGGTCGGCCTCTTGTCAAAGACGTCCTGATTGCTTTTACTCATGGTACTATTTAAGAAAAAGAAGTGTTATTAGGATGAGGACATTTTGTCGTTTAACTGCTGAAAAATTATTGTATATGCCTTCTAGTGGTGCATTTGGGCAAATGTTTCTTCTTGTATGTATGCATGCATACCTGCATGCCTGTGTGTATCACTGCTAGATTATAGGGTATGCGACTTTATTATCTCAGCTTTATGAAATAATGCCAAGTTATTTCCAAAGCATTGGTTCAGTTTATATTTACTAGTGAATGAATAGAAACCTCACTGAACCTTATTATCTCCAGCAGTTGATTTTATTGGATTTCTCAGATTTTTCTTCTCTCAGTTGAAAGGGTGTAACTGGTATTGCAAATTTGCTCCTCCACTTTCTAGTTAGATTGAGCATATCTTTATGTATTTATGGACCAAGTGTACTTATTCTTTTCTTAAATGCATTTTGAGGTTTCTTAAATCCATTTTTAAATTGTGTCATTTGTGTTCTTATTTGTGTGGTGGAGTATTTTATAAACTCTAAATACTAATCCCTTGTCAGTTGTATTTTTTACAAACATCACTTTACTAGTTTGTGGCTTGTCTTTTCAATATTTTAAACTGTCTTCTAGAGAACAGAAGGTTTTAATTTAATAAACTCTAATTTATCAATCATTTCTTTTATGCACAAACTTTATACATTAAATAAATACTGAGCACTCATTATATGCATGGGTTATAACAGGCCCTGGGAATATAAACATGAAAACAAAAATAGTCCTTTCTCTTAAGGAGTTCAAAGACTACTGAGAAAGTAAGATGGGTAAATGATTATAACATATTGTGATACCTGCTGTTAGAGGCAAGAAAAACTTACCAAAGACAATTAAGGAAGCTTTATAGAAACTGATGAAATATTTAAGCTACCTCCAAACAACTGGAAGAAAGAAATTTTATCAGCATATGCCAAGGCCCAGTGACATAAAAACTCACAGTGGGAAACTGCAGGTAAAATCCAACCAACATGGAAACTTATAAGAGTGAAAATAAGAGAATTAAAGACTGTAAACCCCAAGGGTCCCACATTGATAGGTGATGTGTTATGAAGAAATAGAAGCTTACAAATGCAGGGACTTTTTTTGTGTATTTCTTTATCCATTGCTATATCCCCAGGACTTTGAACAGTTTTGATATATAGTGAACGCTTTCAATAGGCATTTGTTGAATATCTAAGCAAATGAATAAAAGGATAAAGGAAGGAATGCATTTCAGTTTCCTAAGGCTGTCACAACAAAGTACCATGAACTTGGTGGCTTAAAATAACAGAAGTTTATTCTCTCCCTTCTGGAAGCCAGAAGTCTAAAATCAAGGTGTTGGCAGGGCCACACTCCCTCCAAAGACTCCAGGGGAGAATCTTTCTTTCTCTCTTGAGCTTCTGATTGCTCCAAGTGTTCCTTGGCTTGTCCAAGCATAACTCCAGTCTCCACCTCTAATTCTGGTCTCCTCCTCTGTGTTTTCCTCTTCTTTGAAGGACATTTGTCACTGGGCTTAGGGCCCACTCAAGTAATCCAGGATGATCCCATCTTAGATACTTAATTATATCTGCAAAGAGCTTTTTTCCCAAAAAGGTCACATTCACTTCAGAATGTCACTTCTATACTGAAAATCTTTTAATGACTCTGCTGTTTGAGAGTAAGATATTAATTCTTTTAAATAGCCTATAGGACCTGAAGGATCTGACTGCTGTCTATCTCTCCATCTTCATCTCACTTCCTCCCCTACTCCATATATGATGTTCTAGTCACAACAGTCTTCTAGAATTTCTTTCAGGCAATGCTTTTCCATGATGCGGGACTCCATCCCAGGACCCCAGGATCACCTGAGCCGAAGGCAGAGGCTTCAACCCACTGAGCCACCCAGGCGCCCTGCACATTAGTTCTTTTGCTGTGGCTGTCATCCTTTCTTTCTACCTCTGTCTCCTTTTCTGGTTTCAGGCTTTCTTTTTTGATCCTCAAATAAAAGTTATCCTACTACAGCCCTACATGTTTAAATACTAGAAAGCTACAATAACTAAAACGGTGTCTTCAGAAAAGGAAGAGTAGACAAATATCTCATAAAAATACATACTATGGAATCCCATGTAGTTTTCTAAGGAAAAAAAAAAAAAAAGATCTGACTATACATGGACATGAAAAGATCTCCAAGAATGTGAAGGGACAAAAGGAAGTTGAAATCAGGTGTATATCATGATCCTACAATAAAAAGAACATAACAAATATGTCTATATAGCTTCATGTATATATGGAAACACATAGAGAAACCAGAATAGTATCTCCCCACTGTTGACAGTTGGGAGGAAGGCAGGAGGAGTAATGAGGAGAGTCTTTCTTTCTTTTTTTTTTTTTTTAAGATTTTATTTATTTATTTGACAGACAGAGATCACAAGTAGGCAGAGAGGAAGGGAAGCAGGCTCCCTGCTGAGCAGAGAGCCTGAATTGGGGCTGGATCCCAGGACCCTGGGATCATGACCCGAGCCGAAGGCAGAGGCTTTAACCCACTGAGCCACCCAGGCACCCGAGGAGAGTCTTTCATATTTCCTCTGAATACTTCTGTACTCTTTCAACCACGTGCAAAGAAAAAGTTATGTATTACTTGTATAACAAAAATAGTACTGACAGAAACAAAAAGAAGTAAAAAAAATAGTTTGATTTATTCAAGGGTGTACAAATAGACCAGTAGAAAAGAACAGAAAGGTTAGTAACAGGTGCACACATATTGGAGATTTAGTATTTGGGAAAGGTAACCTCTCAAATCAGCCACAAATGGATCAGCTCCTCAATAAATGGGACTGAGGCAAGTGCTGGCAAATAGTGGGGGCTAAGGAGCAGCAGATAATAGATTCCTGCCTCTAACCAGGCACTGAAAGTCAGATGAAAGAAAGAGCAAAATATAAAGAGCAAAATTATGAGAAACATTAGAAGAATATACAAAATAATATATTTTATAATATTGGGACTGAAATAACTTTCAGAAGCAACACAAACTAGATAATCATCATTAGAGAACTATACTTGAAAAATACTTGCATGTGTGCATAAAGAAAAATGTATAAAAGTGTTCACTGAAGCACTACAACCTAAAATCAGAAATAACCTAAATAGCCAAAAAATAAGGGGAGGATTAAGTAAAATGCCATATGTCTTTATTATGGTTGCATTTTACCTAAAAAGCATATAGAATGCTATGTTAGCATTCAAAACAGTGAAATAGACCCACACTTAGTGACACAGAGGAATCTTCAATATATAATGCAAGAAAATTATAATATAACACATATAGTATAATCCAATTTATGTTTTTAAAAAGGAAGCTATACTCCCACACACATATGCATAGATATATGTATATGTGAGTGCACATGTACATATGCATATATACATACATAACTATGCACATGTGTATGCACAGATGTAGGTATAAATGTATACACATATGTGCATTAGAAATGTGTGGACATGGGCTTGAAAAAACAAACACTAACTCTTACAATAGTGACCCCTTTGGAGAGAGTAGGGTTAGAGGAAGGGACATCTATAGATATTACTTAATTAGTAATCATTTCCTCCACTTTTCTTTAGGGAGCTATTCTTCCCCCCTTCTTTAAGGTTCTCACATTCATATCAAACACAATACACATTCTTTCGCACAGGAATTGATAAGGATGGTCATATGACTTGAAGGACCAATCAGGGCCCTTCCCTGAGATCTTATATATGGACACTGGGAAAAGAAAGCATTCTCTTTTTTCTAGGACCACTACCAGTATAGGTATGATTAATCTCCAGCTGTCTGAAGCCATGTTACCAATCCCTGCCTTCTTGGACTAGGAGGAAGTGAGAGAAGAGAGGAAAAGAAAGGGGAGTAGGGAGAGAGGCCAATCATTCCAGTCTTTGCATCTAGTTGTCTATTGACTGGTCATGCCTTGAAGTCAGCCCATCTCTGAATCTCCCAATTATGTGAATCATAAATTCACTTTTCTTAATTTGTCTGGATGTCTTTCACTTGGAACCGAAAGTCTTAACTAATCTCGCCCCTTTCATGTTGACTGTATGTATTTATATAGTTTGATCGTCTTTACAAAGAAAATGTATTCATGTTATTGTATAAAAATCTTCCACCGATTTAAGTATCTATTTGCTCATTTGTTTAATACTACTTTGCACATTAGACTTGAGGGCAAAGTTCACTGTAAAAACAGCGTCCAAGTCCGCTATATAGTAGTTGCCCAATGAACACCTATTTTTAAAAAATGTATTATGGAAATATCAAACTGGAAATATGGTTTTACTGTAGGATGTTTAAGGGGTGGTAGGACTATATGCTTATAAAGCATATAAGGGACAAATTATGAAGGACTTTTTAAGCCATGCAATACTTCCACAGTCAATGGCAGTATAGATTTAGCATTAGGGCCAATGATTACATCTCTAGTCTAAATTCTTCTCCCTATAAAAATGTACAAACTTAGTTATAGAGAGTTTTCTCACATCAAGAATTCATTAAAATATTATGGTACCCTCCCATGTCTTTTGTCAGGTGGAAAAACTGGTTTCTTTGGGGTGCATATGAGGCCAAGATAACAGATGTGATTCTTTGGTAGGCCTGTTTTCCTCATTGTAATGCACATCCAGCTGTCTGGCAACCTACACAATAGGAATGGGCGATAGGGTGTTTCCAAGCTGGCACAGATCCA
>RCUC01157034.1:0-30785 GCA_003697995.1 Taxidea taxus jeffersonii | reverse complement strand
GCGCTTGGGTGGCTCAGTTGGCTGAGCGCTGGACTCTTGGTTTTGGCTCAGGTCATGATCTCAGGGTCGTGAGATTGAGCCCTGCGTTGGCTCTGCACTCAGCAGAGCTTGAGATTTTCTCCCTCTCCCCCCTCCCTGCTCAAGCTCTCTAAAATAAACAAAATCTTTAAAAAAATAAAAAAAAATAAAATTGTAACCTTGTTCCCACACCTTAGGTATTCCTGTTCTTTGTTATTCTGCTCTGTTTACTTTATCCACAGTATTTATGGCTTTCAAACTTAGTATATAATTACTTTGTCTATTGCTCACCTGCCAGAATGTAAGCTCTAAGAGGATAAAGAATCTTTGGCTCACTGATGCATCAAGTGTCTACAATAGTGGGCACTTGGTATGTACTCAATAAATATTTGTTAAATGAATGAATATGAGAGATCCCCAGATTCTATTAGAAAAATAAATTTGTGGGATGCCTGGGTGGCTCAGTTGGTTAAGCGGCTGCCTTCGGCTCAGGTCATGATCCCAGTGTCCTGGGATCGAGTCCCACATCGGGCTCCCTGCTCGGCAGGGAGCCTGATTCTCCCTCTGCCTCTACCACTCTGTCTACCTGAGCTCGCACTTTCTCTCTCTCTTTCTAAAAAATAAATAAGTATAATGTATATATATATTTTTTAAGATTTTACCCATTTGACAGACAGAGATCACAAGTAGGCAGAGAGGCAGGCAGAGAGAGAGAGCGAGGAGGAAGCAGGCTCCCCACTGAGCAGAGAGCCCGACGTGGGGCTCGATCCCAGGACCCTGGGAACATGACCTGAGCTGAAGGCAGAGGCTCCAACCCACTGAGCCACCCAGGTGCCCCAAGTATAATATTTTTTAAAAAAAGAAAAAGAAAAATAAATTTGTGCTGATCCAGGCATGTATTTTTGCCCAACTCAATTCAAGACCAATGACACCTAAAGACTGCGTTTGGACTGAATTGTGGTTATCGAGCAAGTAGTTAATTAACTTGAACTCAATTGACTTTCCCATGTGAAATGATTACTGACCTTATTGGTCAATTCTTACTAGTCTGCCAGGCATTCAAGGTTTTATGTGATAAAACCAATCTATCTATTATACTCATTATCAATTTGTAATACTATTTCCAAAAAAAGAAGCAATGAGAATTTTATAAACTATGACTAACAGAGATTAAAAAAAATTACAATATTAATTTTTCCTAATACAGATTTATATCTTAATTTCCTGGATAATATCAGTATTACTTATAGCCTATAATTCTATATTCTATACTGAAGAAAATCTTTAGAGCTAATATCTACTTTTTAACTGTCTTATTGTGGAAAAACAGGGTAAGTTAAGGTCATATGAGAAAGCCTTATAAATTAATGGAGTGTAAAATCTATCTGACCTTGCTTTAACCAACCACGTCACAGGATATCTGCCTATTAGTCATGAAAATTCAACCTTGAACATGAATGAGTCACAAGAAATTGATTTCCTGGCAGAGTCAATCTATAAGTAGTGAGGGTCACAAAAGGAAAATAAAAACAAAACCTGAAAACCCTAGATCTAATTAGAGGCGTCTAAGCCAGTACAAGTAATAAGTACTGGTTTTGTCTTCTTTTGTCATAACAGGGAAATTTGAAAAACCAAAACAACTTCCATGTATTAACCAAGTATCTTCTTTAAAACATTAGGTCTCACTAATTTTTGAGAAACGTCAGAAGTTCATGCTATAGCTTTAGTTATTATACACACTGGTCTACTTTCTTTCACATTTCTAACAGCACAAGAGTAAAGTTTTTTTGATTGTGTGTTTTATTTGTTGGCCTTCCCTTAAATTCCTTTAAAACAACTTAAATTGTTTTTTTCTCAAAACCTATAAAGATTCAGGGTCTTGCTCTGTAAAGAGTCTACAAAAAGGTGTTTTAACATTCAGCTTTTCTCCTCTAAAGAACTTAGTTAAAACATGATTTAAACTTAATGAAGCAGTTATAGCCATCAAGTTTACTTAAACATTCCGATTTTCAAAAAAAGGAAAAGAACCCTAAAACACAAACTAGTGAGTCTGCTACCCTGATCTCTTAGAACCAGTATGTACTTATAATATTCATAATTCAAGTAAGACTAATTTTAATTCTGAGGAATGTTTTATTGTATATGAAGCTCTCACAGGAAGGCATGTGACAATGATTCTTTTGATATCATCTCCTGAAGAATGATAATGAAGGAAATATGTAGTAGTATGCCTTGGGGTTCCATCCTCAGGCAGATTTTGCTCAACATTTTTTTAATGATTTTGATGAAGGGCCCTAATGGAATATTCATCAAATTTGTCAAAGACATAAAGCTGAGAATAAAAGCTAACTTAATACATGGCAAGAAAAAAAATCAACATATAAAAGACCTCCCAGAGGTTGGAATAATGGGCCAAATCTAACAAAATAAAATAGAACAGGTTAAATATGAGATTATAAGCCTCAATGAACTGAGTCAGAAGAGAGAGAATTCAGGCTCTGTCACCTACACAGGCAGATAACCTTTTGAAGATGCTTTAGCACGAAACTACAGAAAGGGTATACAAACTATGAAGTGAGGTAGACCTGGATTCAAATGCTAGGTCTGACACTTATCAGTCTCAGTGGATAAGTCAGTTAACCCTTCTGAACCTTGGTTACCGTGTCTATAAAGTATGGTACTATAATTTCCCACTTCCTTTTTGCAGGAAACCTGTGAAAAGTAATATATGTAAAGATGAAATCCAATGCCCAGAAAATAGTATTTAATCAATAGTGCTCTTCTTTTATTTACTTTTTTAAAGATTTTATTTCTTTGACAGAGACACAGCAAAAGAGGGAACATAAGCAGGGTGAGTGGCAGAGGGAGAAGCAGGCTTCCCATCAAGCAGGGAGCCTGATGTGGGGGTCGAACCCAGGACCCTGGGATCATGACCTGAGCCGAAGGCAGATGCTTAACAACTGAGCCACCCAGGTGCTCCAGTAATGCTCTTCTTTTAAAATGAAGGAGCAGCTAAATGGCATAACGTTTCTTTGACAATCTACTATGAAGCTATGCCTTTTTTTTTTTTGAGATTTTTATTTATTTATTTGATAGACAGAGATCACAAGTAGGCAGAGAGGCAGAGAAAGGAAAGCAGGCTCCCCGCTGAGCAGAGAGCCTGATGCCAGGGCTCGATCCCAGAACCGTGGGATCATGACCTGAGCCAAAGGCAGAGGCTTTAACCCACTGAGCCACCCAGGCACCCCAAAGCCATGACTCTTAGGTCCTGTATTTTTTTTTTAAAGATTTTATTTATTTATTTGTCAGAGAGAGTGAGCACAGGCAGACAGAATGGCAGGCAGAGGGAGAAGCAGGCTCCCTGCCGACCAAGGAGCCCAGTGCGGGACTCGATCCCAGGACGCTGGGATCATGACCTGAAGGCAGCTGCTTAACCAACTGAGCCACCCAGGCATCCCAGGTCCTGTATTTTTATCTAAAACAATATACCTACAAGTAGAGGATAGGAAAGACTCTGGCTTCAGGATTCTAGTCACAGTAAGACCAATAAGAACCAACCAGTAATATTTATGTGCTGTGACCACATTAATATAAATAGAAAGATACAAAAAATGGAGAGAGCAAGATTGTCCTATTAGTCAGACCACACCTAGAATATGGAGTACTTTTATTTCTTTTTTCTTTTTTTAAGAGAGAGAATGCATGCACGTGCATGGTGAGGAGGAGGAGAGGGAGGGAGAATCTCAAGAAGACTCCACTGAGCACAGAGCCCAACACGGACCTTGATCTCAGGACCCTGAGATCATGACCTGAGCTGCAATCAAGAGTGGGACACTTGACCGGCTGAGCTACCCAGGTGTCCCTAGAATATTGAGTTTTTAATTAGGATAATGATAAACTAAAACATTAAATAAAATGGCCTTTGAAGTCTTGAGGTAATGCCTCCTGTGGAACAGTTAAAGAACAGAGGATATTTACCTTAAGGAAGAGTAAGACTCAGGAGGGCCCTGACAGCTGTCTTCAAGAATGCAAAAAGTAGGGGCACCTGGGTGGCTCAGTGGGTTAAAGCCTCTGCCTTCAGCTCAGGTCATGATCCCAGGGTCCTGGGATGGAGCCCCACATCGGGCTCTCTGTTCGGTGGGGAGCCTGCTTCCTCCTCTCTCTCTCTCTGCCTGCCTCTCTGCCTACTTGTGATCTCTGTCTGTCAAATAAATAAAAAAATAAAATCTTTAAAAAAATGCAAAAAGTAGAAGAAGGGGTAAAACTTGTTTCAGATGCTTGCAGAAAGCAAAACCAGAATCAACAAATAACCTATAAGTGGACTGAATTCTACACAAACTTGGAAAGAACTTTCTATTAATATCTCACTAAAATTAAACAGGCTTGAGAGATTAAACTTATAGTAGAAGTGTTCAAACAATGGATATTTGTTAAGGAAATTATATAAGGAATTCAATTTGGAAAAAAATGAAAATGAAATGAATATTATAGTCCTTGAATGTCTAAACTGCTTTGACCTTCACTGATCCAGTTTATATCCATTTCCTAAAACAGAGAGAGCCGTGACCTCAACACTTAGCTTATTTATTGCTTTCTGTGACTGGCAGAGTTGAATGTATGTATATGCGTACACACACACATTTTTTTAAAACTTTATAACAGCAAATTTTTTCTGAATAATTTCTTACTACAGTGTCACTAAATAACTGTCCTACCATATAAGTTATCTGTAACATTAAAACCAGCTTAGGTCAGAATTACTGGATTTAACAAGCAGAGGTGTAAGTCAAATGTTTTTTCTAAATGAACATTCAGAGGAATTTCAGGCACTAAGAGCATAATGTTACAGTGGTTTGGGGAGTCAAAGAAAAGATACTACTTGCCATTTTTTTAAACTGCCAAGCAAAAATACATTTGTTTAAGGAGAGCAAGCTACAAAAGAGGTTGGTTTATGAGAATAACAACTACCTTAAACTTCAGAAGAGAACTTAAAGGCACACTAGATAAGCCCGTACATTGCTGATTCAGACATGTCTGAAATAAAAGATGCATACTTCGAAGCTCATTCATATGGTTACTTTTTACCATAATTTCAAACTTTAGCTTTTATTTCTTTTCTAAAATATCAGTGAGCTTTTAAAAAAAATTTTTTTTTTAAGATTTTATTTATTTATTTGACAGAGATCACAAGTAGGCAGAGAGGCTGGCAGAGAAAGAGAGAGAGAGAGAGAGAGAGAGGAGCAAGCAGGCTAGCCCGATGTGGGGCTTAAAACCAGGACCCTGGGATCATGACCCAAGCTGAAGGCAGAGGCTTTATCCCACTGAGCCACCCAGGCGCCCCGATCAGTGAGCTTTAACAGAAAAACTTGTGACTTTCAGAACACTAAAAGTAAACTAATTCTGAGTGAATCTGAATTCATATTTCACCAAGAAAATGATATTGTCCAGTTTTAATTCACTTTATGTGCCTTGGTTTTGGAAGCGTTCACGTTTCTAATCCCATATTAATCTCTACATGTTCTTTATGTTATCTTTGGTATTCATAAATATCAAGGCTGAGGTGTTCAGAATGCCATAAGCTACACGTAAATCACTTCACAAACCATTAGTTAATGTAGGCCAACAATCACTTATCTGTAATCTTTGGAATCAGATGTGATTTGGAATTCAGAGTTTTTTTTAACACAATGGGTAATATGGAGCATATATAGTTTATTACATAACCCCTCCAGGGGAGCCTGAGGTATCATCCTGTAGTCAGGCACATTACCATTTTTACAGCAAAGCACAGGAATGCTCACATGAGGTGGGATGGATAAGGACTATATAAATAGCATCCTGTGAGTTGGGGTGAGGTTAGGTTAAGAATACCATTAAAAAAAGAAAAAAACTTTTGGGTTTTAGAATCACATATAAGAGATTGTGGATGTATATTCTAGCTTACCTCAATGTACAGTAGGAATAAAACTGGAAAGTGTTGACATTTTCATACATGCATGTCTGATAATCTCAGTCTGATCCCATAGCCTTCTTTCTTCACCTGTCATTCCCCTTCAAAATTCCCTTCACTAATATTTAGTGGACTGATAAAATGGGAGGATTATCAAAATCCTATTGGATATCCGCTACTTAAAAGTATATACTGATAAGGATGTTGATTCCACCTATAAGATATGCTTATACATAAGACAGTAACTATTCTAAAGCCATAATAATGTGTCACACCCGCATAGTTTACCAAAGATTTTGTAGATTTCTACTCAAATGCAATAGAATCTTTAAGAGCCCCATAAAACCACAGAGACTATCCTGAATCCTAATTCTTGAAAATATTTCATAAGTTTTATATAAATGGGAACTAAGAACTGGCCATATCTCAGCTCTGTGACAGACCATATCCAGAAAAACAGATTCTTTTTCTGAGATACTGCTGAATAATGGAAAAAACAGAGGTGTTTAAGTCAAAAGATAGGGATGGGAGTGATAGACTTATTTACCCTACTAGCTGTGAGACAATGGCAAGTTATTTGACTTCTGTGAACTTTGGTTTCCTTGTCTACAAAAGCAGAGATAATAAAAACTACCTTGAAGAATCATAGTGAGAATTAGAAATAATAAACATAATGCACAAAGAAGAGTAAAGTACACAGAATACAAGTTATTATTTTTATTCTGTGTGAGAAATGGGGGGAGAGGAACAGAAAAAGGAAGAAGTTCTCCAGGTCTGCAAAGTGTATAAGAGGAAAAAGTTATTCAGATTGCTTTTATGAAGCTTTTGGGTCAGGGCTGAAAACACAAATATTTATTTAAAATATAAGTATTGGGGCGCCTGGGTGGCTCAGTCGTTAAATGCCAGCCTTCAGCTCAGGTCATGATCCCAGGATCCTGGGATCAAGCCCTGCACTGGGCTCCCCGCTTGGCAGGAAGCCTACTTCTCCCTCTCCCACTCACCCTGCTTGTGTTCCCTCTCTGTGTCTCTCTCTGTCAAATAAATAAATAAAATCTCAAAAAATAAATAAATAAATAAAATATAAGTATTTCAGGGGCATCTGGGTGACTCAGTTGAGTGTATGACTCTTGGTTTTGGCTCAAGTCATGGTCTCAGAGTCGTGAGATTGGGCCCCACTTTGAGCTCCCTGGAAACTGCCCCTCACCCTGGCTCATGCTCTCTCCCTCTCTTTCTCTCAAATAAATAAACAAATCTTTAAAAAAATAAATAATTATAAAAATTAAAATGTTTTACATTAACATTTTTTCTTTATGTACTCATTAACCTAATATATACATATACACTCTTCATGTGTACTCCCCAAAGAGTGATTTTCTTTATGTTATTGCAGAAAACTGCACCATTTTTAAAAATGAAACCTGCAACTCTTAATATCCTCAGTTTGTATAGCTAAGTTAATAAAGGAAGAAAATATGAGGGAAAATATTCAATATTCTGTTGCAATTAAGGAAAGATACTTACTCAATTTTCTGTTGCAGCTGTTCAGAAAGCTTTTTATTTTCTTCCTGGAGAGTATTCTTTTCATTCACTTAAATATAATATGAAAAACAAGCACATGTATGTTAGGCTTTTTCAATAATATCAATAATTATGGAGAAATTAGGATTTCTAATTCTAAGCCATAATGTTAGTAGGAGTTAATGCTACTGTGCAAGACTAATCTGTTACTTGTTAGTGACTACTACATCTCATATTGTGCCAGTTCTATGTAACTGATTAACTGATAATTTTATTTTATGCTTGTGGGCAAAAAAGAAAAAGTACCTCATGTACTGGGGAGTACAGTTTAATTATTCCTACTGAAGTTAAGAGAGCATTCCATCTGTTACTCAGTCCTACTAATTCCAAATGCCATTTTAGTAAAAGACCTTTATCTTGAAATAAATCTGATATTAAAAGTAAAATAACACCAAAGAGCAGTATAATTTTTATAACATTAGCACATTTAAGTCAAATTCTCTTCCTTAACCATACCCTATTCCATAATTACAGCATCAGTAATTTTAAATACACCCACTGAAATAGTATTTGTTTGAATCTACCTTGACTAAATTTTCCTGTCTGTGTTTATTTAATTTAGAAAGCAGAAACTCAATTTTGGGCCAAATTTCTACTTCAGTCAGCACAAAATTATTATAGTATATAATATATACTTTATATATATATAGTATACCTTATAAATATATATAGTATACTTTTGTATGATGTCACTAGCTAAGCATATACTTCGCTAGGAGGAATATCCAAGAGCTTACAGTAAATATGACTAATCTCTAGAAACAAAGTTAATCATATTCTAAACATTTGTTAATAATTTAATGGTTTATAAATCTAAACACATTTTCCTTCATTGAGTAAATAAAGCTTTTTTGGCTACCTATAATATGTGAGGCTACTAAACTACCTCCTATGGAGGATCTTAAAAAAATTAAGATATGGACAGTGATCTAGAGAAAAGTACAGCCTAATGAGAGACCAGATATTACTTAAACATATTCTATACTGTTGAAAGCAAGAAGGACATTATAGAGGTACAGAACTAAAGGAAATTTCAAGGAGAAAAAGGTTACTTTGGGTTCTTGAGAAGATGAGGAAAGGATTCATCAAAGATAGGACAACTGAACCAGAGTTTTCTGTTTTTTTTTGTTTTTGTTTTTTTAAGATTGATTTATTTGAAAGAGAGAGATCTTGAGTAGGGGGAGGGGCAGAGGGAGAGAATCTCAAGTAGATTCCCTGCTGAGCATTGAGCCTGACATGGGACTCCATCTCACGACCCTGAGATCATGACCTAAGCCAAAACCAAGAGTGGGACGCTTAAGTGACTGAGCCACCCAGGCACCCCATGGACAGAGTTCTATGCAGAGAATTAATGAAGCAAATTTAGAAAGAAAGATTGGGTATAATAAATGGTAGGAAGCTTTCAAAATCAGGTTAAGTATCTGAACTTCATTTAAAAAAATTACCAAGTGTTATTTTTCATAGATGAATGATGGGAAGATTGGTTTGTTAGTATGTACAGCCTATACCAAGGTAAGAAAAAAAAGCACTGACAAGTCAGGTGATCCTTAAAATATGAAATGAGTATTTGGACTAATGTGGAAGGTACAGAAATAGGAATTGAGCTCAGGCAGAAGAGCTATTACAGACACAGAATCAGCAGTTATTTGGCAATTCATCCTCTCTAAGGTGAGAGAAATCAAAGATGACCTTAAATTTCTAATAAAGATGGTTTTACCTGACTCTCCCTCTCCAAATGCCAATGAAATGACAAAACAACTCTAACAATAAGTCAACTGCAATACTGACAAGCCAGAATGGTTGCCACCAGCAGATCAGAACTAAGAAAAATTCACTAACGTTTTAAAAATAGATAGACTCAGACTGATGGTAAAATCTAACCAAAGAAAAGGCCTTTAAAAAAGTGAGCCTTTTCAGCAGAACATCACATTAATTCCAGTATAAGCAGAAATCCAGAAGTTGCTGAATAAGCAAACAGTTGCCCTTAAGCTAAAGCCATGAGAATAGATTTCCAGAAGTATTAACACTGGAGAGTCCATTAATAAATACTGAGACAAGGAGATCAGGGCAGTAAGTTACAGTAATCACTACAGAAGGTACTCCCAGAAGTGCCTAGAAGACAAACTATCCATATACCCTACAGAAAATCTCTCCAGTCAAGTTTCCTTTTCTCCTACCCTCTGCCATTGAAGTAGGGCTCCTGTAAATCAGAACCTACATTCACTGTTAGCAAAGTAGGTATTCTTCCTTGAGCTAAAGAAGTAAGTCTACATTTAACAAAAGCATTAATTTAGAGACATCTATAATTACAAACAATTAAGGATCAAAAAACACATAAAAAAACTTAAAAACACAGTATTTTTTTTTTTTAAACTAAAAACCGGGACTCCTAGGTGGCTCAGTCAGTTGAGTGTCTGACTCTTGTTCAGCTCATGATCTCAGAGTCGTGGGATTGAGCCCTGTGTGGGGCTCCACACTCAGCACAGAGTCTGCTTAAGATATTTTCTCTCCCTTTCCCTCCCCCAGCTCTCTTTCCCTCTCTGTAAAATAAATAAATAAATATTTAAAAAGGAAAGGGAATTAAAAACCAGTGGAAAAAAGAATTAGCCTCTGGATAAGTAGTTTTAATACAGGAAACAAAAGATATCTGATGACATCTTCAGATTTCAAAGGCTGATAGATTCATTAAAAACAAGCAACAGGTGGCCATGAAAGAAACAAAGGTCATAATCATTAAAAACATAATAAATGGGATGAAAACAGACTAAATGTGAATGAAGACAGACTATCTACCTAAGTAACTCCCCAAATTCAGCATAAGAGAATAAAGTTACAAAGTGTAAAGAAAAATGAGACACAATGGGAGGACCTGGCATCTTAGTAATCTGTGTTCCAGAAGAAGAAACAGAGAGAATGGAAAGGGACACTTAAAAAAAAAAAAGGCAGAAAAAAAACTTCTTGGGCTAAATAAACACTTGAGGATGGATGAATTAGATATTCCTTTTTTTTTTTTTTAAGATTTCATTTATTTATTTGACAGAGAGAGATCACAAGTAAGCGGGGAGGCAGGCAGAGGGGCGGCGGGGGGGGGTGGGGGTGGTGAGGAAGCAGGCTCCCTGCCAAGCAGAGAGCCTGATGCTGGCTTCGATCCCAGCACCCTGGGATCACGACCTGAGCCGGAAGGCAGAGGCTTTAATCCACTGAGCCACCCAGGTGCCCCTGAATTAGATATTCAAACAGTTATCTTAATATAAAACAACTAGAAGCTACAGAAAAACATAATTTTTACTAAACTGCTGAGCTCACAGGAAGAGAAATGCAAGGGACTCCCACACCACCACCACAATCATCAACAGAAACAAAATAAAACTGTGAGCTAAAACCAGAGCAGTGTAGGTAAGCAGATGCTGGTATCCCAGCCCTGGTGGAGGGGCTGAACCTGAGATATCCAGTTTAAGCCCAAACTCCTGGAATGGATCCAAAGTAAACGTTATCCTTACCACTGGAGTCAGCAGAAGATAACTCTGATACGGATTCCCAAGTATTTCAGATAATAGAAATATCTTATGTAGTAATGAAATGGTTAAAGATTTAAAAGATGGAATGTCCAAGAACACACTAGAAGTGATTACAAAAAAGTGGGTAGGCAGACAAGGTTGAAATAATCTGAGCATCAATAATAATGATCATAACTGAGTGACACACACTAAATATATAAAATCCTATGGGTTTATTATACTCAAAAAAGAGAAAGCTCCACTTTCATCAAAAACAAAATGAAACATCACACACACACATAACCTATTTGTCACCACTGCAAGTAACTATTACAGAAGACCCTACTCTGAAAACTAGCAATTAAAGGGAGAAAATTAAGATGTACCATGCCTTTCTAGTAGGAACTATATTCCAAGGTAGCCAACAGTCCCAACTGATAAGGGTAAAATCCTATTTTCTGAAGAACACAGCTAATAAATGTAGAAAGAACAGAAATGAAAATTTAGCACTTTATAATCTCTAAATAATCAATCCAGGCAAGGCTCACCAGTAGATGTGAAAGCCATTACAGAAAGACTGAGAGAGAATGATAATTTTTGCAAGATTTCATAGTATCACACATCCATCCCCCCACTCAGATTACTTGGTGGAGAAATGTAACTCTATTCTAATAAAGAAGCATGGCCATCACCTTAACCCAGTGATCAATCTTAGAATCCCTAAGAGTGGAATAACCTGATAATATCTGTCTCCTGATACGATGCAATATGAAGTAGCCAGCTTTAGCTATGTAGTACTGTTGTCAAAAAAATGTTTAATCTAGACCTAATTAAGCCTTCACATCCAGTATTTATTCAATACGAAATAAAGGAACAAGATAAAGTGTTAAAAAAAAATCCAGAAGGTGGCAAAATTTTAGGAAAATGACCCTACTTCAAGAAGCCAATGTTATAAGGGTGGCTGGGTGGCTCAATTGGTTAAGCGTCTGCCTTCGGCTTCAGTCACGATCCCCGGGTCCTGGGAATTGAGCCCTGTATTGGGATCCCTTCTCAGTGGGGTGTCTGCTTTCCCCTTTTCTTCTGTTTCCCCCCTGCTCATGTTGTCTCTTTCACTTGTGTTCTCTCTCAAATAAATAAAAAATCTTAAAAAAAAAAAAAGCCAATGTCATGAAAGAAAAAAAATTGGAAAGGTAACTATTCCATATTTTAAAATGATAAATGCACTGTGTATGAGGGTTCTTAACTATTCTCCCTACCTTTCTGCATTTTTAAAAACATTTCATTAAAAAAAAAAAAAGAAGGGGGTGCCTGGCTGGCTCAGTCAATAGAGTATGCGACTTTTGACCTTGGGATCATGAGTTCAAGCCCCATGTTAGGCATACAGCTTATTGAAGAAGAAAAAGAAGAAGAAGAAGGCGACAACGAAGAAGAAGACGACGACAATGACGAAGAAGATGAAGAAGAAGACGAAGAAGAAGACGACGAAGAGACGAAGAAGACGACGACGAAGACGAAGAAGACGACGACGAAGATGACGACGACGAAGATGAAGAAGAAGACGACGACGAAGAAGAAGAAGACGACGACGAAGAAGATGAAGACAAAGAAGAAGAAGGAGAAAAAGATGACTAGGCAGACTTGAAAAAGACCCAAATAGAATTTTAAGGAATGAAAAATTTGGTTACTAAAATAACTCAGCACAAGAAAACTATTGAAGTACTTAGTATATTGAGCAAGACAGTTGAAGAAATCACTCAGAACACTACAAAGAAAAACAAGAGGATGAAAACAGGAAAGGGATATCAAGCGATATGAAGGACAGAATGATGAGGTCTCATCCAGAATCCAAAAACAGAGAATGGAGAAAACACAGTATTTGAAAAGCCAGTAGCTGACAGTTTTCCAGATATGATTAAAGATGTGGTTTCATAGATTTTGTAATATATACTAAACAGAATTAAAAAAAAAAAACTTGGTTAAAACTGAATTAAAATTACAGAGCACCAAAACAAGAAAAAAAAAATCTTAGCAGCAGTCAGAGAAAAATGATTGTTACCCTGAAATAGCCTTACAAAAGTAAAAGTAAAATAAAAACATCTTTGGATAAAAACTAAGTTTAGAACCAACAAATACATTCTTTTTTTTTTTTTAAAGATTTAATTTATTTATTTGAGAAAGAGAGAGTGAGAGAAAGCATGAGAGGGGAGACGGTCAGAGGGAGAAGCAGACTCCCTGCAGAGCCAGGACTCGATCCCAGGACTCCGGGATCGCGACATGAACTGAGGCAGTGGCTTAACCCACTGAGCCACCCAGGCACCCCCCCAACAAATACCTTCTAAAGGATGTATCTCAGAAAGGTTAATAATCGGGGCACCTGGGTGGCTCAGTGGGTTGAGGCCTCTGCCTTTGGCTCGGGTCATGATCCCAGGGTCCTGGGATCAAGCTGCGAGTTGGACTCTCTGCTCAGCAGGGAGCCTGCTTCCCTTCTCCCCTCCTCTCTCTCTGCCTGCTTCTCTGCCTACTTGTGGTCTCTGTCTGTCAAATAAATAAATAAAATCTTAAAAAAAAAAAAAAGAAAGGTTAATAATCCCAGAAGGAAACTGAGGTGCATAAGCAGTAATAAGCAAAGAAACTGATAAAACATGTAGGCAAATCTTTTAAAAAACTGTCTTAGTAAAGTCATTTTTAGAGAAGCTTCTAACTTAGAATGCTAAGAAAAAGGAAATGAAATGCTAGGCATAAATAGCATGTAAACAGAGTTCAGGTGTTTTAAGGCCTGTGTATTATTCAAAGGTGGTTAAGATACTAATTTTATATTTAGGAACGCATGGTAAAATTTCACAGTTGTAGGGCGCCCGCCTGGCTCAGTTGGAAGAGCATGTGACTCTTGATCTTGGAGTTGTGAGTTTGAGCTCTGTGTTGGCCTAGAGCTTACTTAAAAAAATTTGTTTTCAAGGTTGATCAAAAAGATATAAAGAATTAAAAAACAAAAAGTAAAGTATCAGATACAAATAAAATAAGAACACAGACATCCTCAAAATTCAAAACTGGGAAAGTAAAAACATAAAAGAAAGAAAAGGGAGGAAGAAAACCAAATAGTAATGAGCAGAAACATGAAAAAAAATCATATATATGAAGGCCCTGGTGTTTTTTACTCTTATGATAACTTGGGATTTGACCTTGGCAATTTTTCTTTTGCTCATTTTAAGGTAAAATTAGTTTTCTTAAACTTTACCATAATCATACAGGTAGTATTACTAATGGTACAATTCTGAGACTACTGTGCTTATGAGATTTAAAAAATGAGTAGTTGGGGGTATTTTCATTCTATCATCCTTGTGTCTTTGAGAACCAGGCTTCTCAGTGTGGAAAGTGATAGAGATGCTATTAGAGAAAAGGTTAACAACAGATCTACAGTCTTGAATTTGCATTTTAAAAGTGAATTCATGTGGTATTTTGTCTATCTGAAAATTAGGCAAAGGATATTCAAGCTATTCACCAAGAAGAAATGCAAACTGAATACCATGTAAAAAAATAACCTGAATAGTTATATGGAGAATACTAACTTAAAAAAGGTATCATTCTTTACCCATAAAATAGGGTATTATTAATTACTACATTTTTGCTCAAAGCTGAAGAAGATGCAGGGAAATGCACATTTTCAAACACATCCCCCTGCACAAAATCAAGCTGTCCATCAACAGCAGAATCGCCAAATGACATCTACACTATAGAATATAATGCAGCCATGAAAAAGAACAATGTCTTTATTCCTTTTAAGAGTCTGACTATTTTTCAGATAGCCAAACTTGTTGGTAATTTGATTACTGGGTATGCAGACATTACCGGAGATTATTTCTATACTAACAATAATATAATCGTAGATCTCAACTATGTTAAACAGAGATGTAATAGTTTTCTTCTCACTGATAGTATTCTTACATTCCTACGTAAACATATGTATCCATTCACACATACACACCACAGAAGCTACAGATTTAAATTAACATGTAAAGACTTCAAAGTCATAGCCTAAAATGAATTAACACATGTCAGAACAAGAAGGATGGTATGATCTCACTAAAATTTAAGAGAAGAGAAGGGGAGGCACTTGGTTGGCTCAGTCAGTGGAGAATGTGACTCTTGATCTCAGGGCTGTGAGTTCAAGCCCCCTGTTAGGTATAGAAATTACTTAAAAATAAAAATCTAAAAAAAAAAAAGAGAGAGAGAGAGAAAAGAGAGAGAGAGAGAAGGAAGGGATAAAACAAAGGAATGAGACAGACAGAAAGATAAACCTGGACCTGGAAAGATACATTATCAGATTGTTAATAGTAATTATCCCCAGGAACAAAATAAAACTATATTCTCTCTCTTTTTGAAACAATGAGGATATATATACTCATTTATTCTTGCTTCAGTAACCAGAGGATAGCAATATAATAGAAAAAAATAGTCAGAAGATGGACTTAGTTTGGAAAAGAAGATAAATTAATTAAATCTTAGATGTGTTGATTGTGAGTTGTTTATAGAGAATCAAGATAAAGGTCACTAAGAGTATATGAAGTGTTAATAGAGAATAAGGTTAAGAGAGGTATTAGAAGAAAAGAAGGTTAAGAGAAGGCTAACAATGTAAGGAAACTCTACATTAAATGTCTAAGGAGACTCAACTGAAAACGATATATTTGTAATAGTATGTCATGAAAACCAAAGAAAGTATATACTTTTGTAGACTACCAAATTGTATTTTTTGTATTTAACTTTAATAAATACTAGTTAAATTATATGAAACAAAGACAAAACTAAAGAAGCAAATACAGACATAATGGAAGGAAATTTCCTTCTTGCTTTATAGCTGGTGGGACTTGAGGGCCAATGTGGATAGTATTAAGCTCACCTTTTTATACCCTATTTCTTACTAAAATAAGTATGAAGTTAAATCTACAGAAAGGGAATAAAGGACATTTGAATTTTGGCCCACATGAGGAAAAATGTATGTAAACAATCCATTTGATTACAACCATTTTAATAATAGGTTTTAACAACAGTACATTATACTTTAAATACTTAATTAACGAAGAAAGGAAACTCACTAAGTTCTGTGATAAGTTTAAGATTCTGCTGCCGGATATTTTCAAACTCTTGCTGTTTTTTCCGCATGTGCTCTTCAGTTACTGCACAGCGATCACATAATCCTGCTCTTAACCTAGGAAACAAAAACAAAGTATTTTTAGAATAGAACTTAAATGTTCTCACCAGAAATTAAGTTTATGAGATCATGGTTGTGTTAATTAGTGGAAATTCCTTCACTATGGATATGTTTACCAAATCATTATGATGTACACTTTATTTTACAATTTTATTTGTCCATTATACCTCTGTAAAGCTGAAATTCAATTTTTTTTGAACTACTAAAAGATACTTTATTAATTTGAAGGCCAAGATTTTTATGCTTTTTGAAGCTCTAAAGAACTGACTTGGTAAATACAGAGAAAATTAACTAGTTTAATGATGTATAATACTGTCAGCAAACACATAATGAATGTTCAACTTTTTTTTTTTTTTAAAGATTTTATTTATTTGTCAGATAGAGAGCACAGGAGCGAGCACAGGCAGACAGAGTGGCAGGCAGAGGCAGAGGGAGAAGCAGGCTCCCTGCTGAACAAGGAGCCCGATGTGGGACTCGATCCCAGGACGCTGGGATCATGACCTGAGCCGAAGGCAGCCGCTTAACCAACTGAGCCACCCAGGCGTCCCGAATGTTCAACTTTTTTAGCTGAATGAATACTAAAGGTCCAAGAATACTAAGTAAAAAGAAAAAAAAGAAAAAAACAACTTTATATTTTGTTCCTTTCATCATTAAAAAAACCCCCAATGTTAGGGGCACCTGGATGGCTCAGTGGTTTAAGCTTCTGCCTTCAGCCCAGGTCATGATCTCAGGATCCTGGGATCGAGCCCCAAGTTGGGCTCTCTGCTTGGTGGGGAGCCTGCTTCCTCTCTCTCTCTACCTGCCTCTCTGCCTACTTCTGATCTCTCTCTCTCTGTCAAATAAATAAATAAAGTCTTTAAAAAAAAAACAACACACTCCAATGTTAGAAAAGTTCACAAATGTACTATTATGCAAAAAAATTTTAAAAATAGCTTTCACTGATTATTTGTGAATGCTGAAGGGAAGAGGGCAATACATATATTGCATATAGGGGCTAGGGAGTGGTAAAGAGAAAGGTATACCTCAAAATGTTGATAACAGTTATGTTATAGGTACCAGTATTATAGGAGATTTTTTTCTTAGCATTTTTCTCTTTTTCAAAATTTCTCTAATTTCATTATTTGTTAATCAGGAAAAAATATAGTTAAAAAGGAGACATATACCCCACATTAGGAATTTGGGAAATATATAATCTGAAGTAATAACTTTAACTTGATAACCTGTCAGTAAGATACTAAGCATTTAAGTGTTTATGGAAGTCATAGCATAGTAGTATAAGCCATGAATTTTATAAGTTAAGGAGGTAAAAAATTAAAACTGTACAACTAAAACCAAAAGAACCTAGGGATTTTTACATGAAAGTAAAACTCATATCAACAATGTTGATATGGATATAAAAAATAAAGATTAGAGATCATAGATAGGATGCAATAATAAAATCAGAATGCCTAGAATGAAGAAATAAAGAATTGGACATCACAGTTTAATTAGAGTATATTCCAAAGACAGGAATTAGGACAGTCAAGATCTCTGAAACCATTTTATATGACACACATCTAAGATGACAGAGTTAACATTTCCATCAACTTTTGCTCCTTCCCAAGATCCTACAAAACTATAGCAAAGATACATGTGTGTATATATATTTTTGATAGATGTATATTTTTAAAAACACAAACCCACCAGGACAGGCCTAATGGGAGAGAAAACAAATAAAAACTTTAGAGCTAGACAGTGGGTGGACAAAATTGAAACTCCCTGAGAATGCTGAATCCTAAGCCAATGATGGGAAAAGTCTAGAATTGTGTTATCCAATATGGTAGCCACAGCCACATATGGCTATTTCAATTTAAATAAATTAAAATTGAAATCGAACTCAGTTATGCTCAAGTACTCAAAAGCCACATGTCTAGATGTAACCGTATTAGGCAGTGCAGATATAAAATATTTCCATTATCACAGAAAACTCTATCAGATAGCACTGACTTAGAACCAACCTGATATATACAGCAGAATTTGCAGAAGGTTAAAAAATTGGTACTCAGTGTATTAAAAGTATTTCAAGAAATCATCATACCAACATATTTTCTCCTATATTCTGAGCACTCAAGTGATTACCCCTTCCATTTCCAGCAGAATACTGGAAGTTTAGTCTCTAGAGGGTCTAAAACAGACATTGGTTTGGGAGATATGAGGTACAGATAAGGGTAGGAGTACAATAATGAAATGAATGTCTATGCATGCCAAATTCTCAGGCCCTAGCCTAGGCCCTCATCATCTATTTGGCTTCTAGAACTTTGGTAGCCAACCCTATTACACATTCCAGGAAGCAGAATAAAGGAGCCTTCTCTAGGAAATCAGATCTAAAGATACTGACATTGGAGAATTATCAGTGAAACACACAAGGCAGATCACCCTGCAGGGAAGGTCATAGCCCACAATTCCACTCAGAGCTCCCAACTTTCATCCACCTCTCTTAAATATGAATAGATAATGTAGATCAACAGACAGCTGAGATAAAGTAAGAGACTAAAACATGGGGCGCCTGGGTGGCTCAGTGGGTTAAGGCTCTGCCTTCGGCTCAGGTCATGATCTCAGGGTCCTGGGATCAAGTTCCACATCAGGCTCTCTGCTTGGCAGGGAGTCTACTTCCTCCTCTCTCTCTCTCTGCCTGCCTCTCTATTACGATCTCTCTCTGTCAAATAAATAAATAAATTTTTAAAACAAAAAAAGAGAGAGAGACTAAAACAAGACACTAAAAAAAATAAGAGGGGTACTTGGGTGGCTCAGTTGGTTATAAGCCTGACTCTTGATGTAGGCTCAGGTTGTTGTCTCAGGGTTGTGAGATCGACTTCTGCACCTCGCTCCAGCTCAGCAGGGAGTCTGCTGGAGATTCCCTTTCTGTCTCTCCCCCTTCCCCAACTCGCACTTGTGTGTTCTTTCTTTCGCTCTCCTAAATAAATAAATCTTTAAAAATTAAAGCCACATAGAGAGAAGAAAAAAAAATACCACCATTGTCAAACTGTAAAGAGTACTCTTAGGAGAAATGAGGAAGATATCAAACTATGACATGAAAACATGACTGCCATAAAAGGAAATATCCTAGGAACAAAACCAAAAAATCCTAGAAATGAAAAATATAGCAGCAGGAAAAAACCCAAACTCAACAGAAGGTGAGAAAATAAAGTTGAGAAAATCTCCCCAAAAAGCAAAGAGAAAATAGAAAAGATAAGAAAACCAGAGCACTGGGGCATGGGGTGGCTCAGTGGGTTAAGCCTCTGTCTTTGGCTCAGGTCATGATCTAAGGGTCCTGGGATTGAGCCCTGCATCAGGCTCTCTGCTCAGCAGGAAGCCTGCTTCCTCCACCCCCCCACCCCCACCTTTGTGCCTGCTGCTCTGTCTACTTGTGATTTCTCTCTCTGTCAAACAAATAAAATATTTAAAAAAGAAAAAGAAAAGAAAAAGAAAACCAGAGCATTATCCTAGAATGTTTACCATATCAATAATAAGAGTTCTAGAAAATGCGAGTTTTGGGGTGGGGGCAGGTGTGGGCAGAAAAGGAGGAACAAAAAAGAAATGAGACATATAGAAAGCAAAATGGCATAAATCCAGCTGTATCAATAATTACATTATTGATAAAACACTCCAAAAGGCAGAAACTGTCAGAACAAAAAAATGAATCACCTTTATGCTATCGACAGTAGACACACACTTTTTAGTTATTTATTCATTTTTAAAAGATTTTATTTATTTATTTTTGTCAGAGAGAGAGAGAGAGAGAGTGGGAGTGAGCACAGGTGACAGAGAGTGGCAGGCAGAGGCAGAGGGAGAAGCAGGCTCCCTGCTGAGCAAGGAGCCTGATGTGGGACTCGATCCCAGGACGCTGGGATCATGACCTGAGCCGAAGGCAGCCGCTTAACCAACTGAGCCACCCAGGCGTCCCGACACACACTTTTTAAAAAAAAGATTTATTTATTTATTTTAGAGAGAAATGGCATGTGCATCCTGAATTGGGGGTTGGGGGGTGGTGGGCAGAGGGAGAGGGAAAGAAAGACTCTCTAGCAAACTCCCCTATGAGAGCAGAGCCCCATGTGGGGCTTATTCTTACCACCCTGAGATCATGACCTGAGCCCAAATCAAGAGTTGGTTAACGACTGAGCCACCCAGGTGTCCCTACAATAGACATACTTTAGATTCTAAGACACAAATACGCTCAAGGCAAAAGGATGGAAAAAATATATACCATGCAAACAAAACCAAAAGAAAGCTGGAGCATCTACCTTAATTAATATCAGATAAAACAGACTGTAAGATAGGATGTGTTACTAGCACAGTGAATTTTATAATAAAAGGGTCAATTCATTACAAAAATAAAACAATTATAAATATAGGCATCTAACATTAGAGCCCCAGAATATACACAGAGCAAAAACCAAGAATTTGAAGGAAAAAACAAATTCGACAGTAACAGTTATAGATTTCTATTCTCAATAATGGATAGATCAAGTGAGATGGGAAATGGGCATAGATCTAGCAGACCTGAAAAAAACCAACCACCATCCAGACCTGACATCTACAGAACATGCCGCCAAGAACTGCTGAATGCACATTTAGAACATTTGCCAGGAACATTTCCTAGGTCACAAAACAAGTCTCTAAGTTTAAAAGTACTGAAATCGTACAAAGCATGCTCTTCTATCACAATGGAATTAAATTAGAAATCACCAACAGAAGAAAATTGGGAAAATCCACAAATCTGTGAATCTTAATCAATGTACTCCTAAATAAACAATGAGTTAAAGAAGAATCACAAGGGAAAGTATAAAAATAGGCCACAGCATACATGCACATATAAAGCAATGGTCAACAAACAATAAAAAGTTCTTGAAGACTAAATATTTGATTATCAAAATAATCTTAATAGTAGGGTTGGAAAATAAAAAAGAAATCTTCTAGAACATGGGGAAAAAAATAAGTAACAGAAATCAGAGAAAAGGTTATAAAGAATCGGTTTATGACTGAGAACTGCTCCAGGAGGAGAAAACATAAAAATGGAGAGGGGAAATAACAGAAAAAAATTGCCAGACCTTAAGAGATACCAGCCTTCAGGTTAACAGGCTGAGTGTCCAACACTTTGAAGGAAACACACATACCCTTCTCTCACATAATTTTAGAATCATAAGGTCTTAAATTCCAGGGGAAAAAAATCTATTATCTATAAAGGAATAACATTAGAATAATATCAGTTTTATCAACACCGGATGCTAAGAGATAATAAGAAAATGTCTTCAGTCTGGAGGAAATCTATTTTGAACCTAGAATTCTAAATCTATTCAAAATATCATCCAAATCAATAGAAAATAACATTTTTAGACAAGCAAGGACTCTGAAAAAAATTTTTTTTAAAGATTTTATTTATTTATCCGACAGACAGAGATCACAAGTAGGCAGAGAGGCAGAGAGAGAGAGGAGGAAGCAGGCTGTCCGCAGAGCAGAGAGCCCGATGCGGGGCTCGATCCCACGACCCTGGGATCATGACCCGAGCCGAAGGCAGCGGCCTTAACCCACTGAGCCACCCAGGCGCCCCAGGACTCTGAAAATTTACTTCCTGTGTACTTCTGTGCAGTTATTTGAGGGTGAGCTATAAGAGAATGAGCACGAAAAACCAATAAAAGGAAAAATAGGCCCACATTTTATCAACCATGTTCATTGGTATATATTCAAGGTCTAAAATAGTGTCTGGCACAAAGCTGGTACCCCATAATTATCTGCTAACTAACATGAGTTGAAGGAAATAATGGAATTAATGTAGGGATCCAGTGAAAAGAAATCCCAGAATGGCAGTTGTAGAATAACCTATTAAGTAAATGGTCCAAATTAGTACAGAAAGTTTTTTAGCCCAAGAAGTATGCCTTCAAGAAAAGGAACAAAAAGGATTATAATCAATAAATAGAGTAACTAACACACTACATAATATTAATGACCTAGTAAGGAAAACATGTTTCTTATTTCAACATGAAAGAAGTAGTTACAACTTCTAGGACAAGCACAGCAAGCTCATACAAATATGCCCTTGTCATAGCACATTATGGGCTGATTTGAGGTGTTAATGTGAGCAGCTCACTTGAAACAGAGTAGAAAAGAAACTGTGTGGCCTGGACATTAGAAACAGTCTCCTTGAGTGGCACAGGGGTCATGACATCAGATCTGTAGAAAAGAAAATGTTATCCTGGCTCAGCAGAGAGTATTTACAGAGTTAATAAATAAACATTACTTACTATTTTTCAGCTTCTATAATTAACTTATAACCCAAATACAAAAGATTGAGATCTGGTAACAGAAAACAATGTAACCATTGTCAAGACTGTCAATATTATTTACATGTAAAGATTCAGGTTAACACAGGGTGGGAAGTAGAAGAGAAGAATGACACAGGGAAAGGTTGAAGTATCAATACCTTCCTGCAAATATAGTGGTGAGTTCAGGGAGACTATTCAGACATTTTCCTAAAATATATTCCTTGTTAAAGACATACTTTTACATAAATGCATGTTTTCAGGTTCAAAGGTAACACAGAAGAACTAAAATAATAACTATTCAAAAATATGCGAGAAATAAAAATTATTCTCATTTCCATAGTAAGAAGTAAACAGATATTGTCTCAAATTGACAAATCAAGTGTTAAAGTAAAAAATACATCATTGATGGGGTGCATGGGTGACTCGGTCAATTAAGCATCTGAATTTGGCTCAGGTCAAGATCCTGGGGTCCTGGGATGGAGCCCTGCAACAGGTACCCTGCTTAGTGGGAAGTCTGCTTGTCCTTCTCCCTCTGCCTCTCCCCCTGTTCGTGCACTCCTTCTCTCTCTCAAATAAATAAAATCTTAAAAAAAAAAAAAAAGCAAATACATCATTTAGAACTTTGGAAAACTAAGAACTGTGACTGACAGGAGTGGGGAAAGACAGGTACAAAAATATTTTTTATAGTAACTATGTATCTTTATAATGTACATGCATTACCTGAATAAAAATTCAAAAGGGGGAACATAAAATAAGCTAGATAGCATATTCCTTTCATCACAGCATTTAAATTTAACAGCATTATATTCTGGAATACTTTGTATGACATCTTTTTGAGTATTAAGGTACTAAAAAGGATATACACTTTCTTGTCTTTCTGCTATAATACTTGTGTTTTCAGATTCTCAAGCATTTCTAAAGCTAACAGTAAAGTCTATTTATGCCTTTAAAATTCCAAAGAAAGTCTCTGTAAACCATTCCAAAACCAAGACACTATGAAACTATTGTAAGAGGCAACTCAATTTTAACTATTTGCTTAAAGTACCTGACATTTCATATTTACATTTCTCTTTTAAACATTGCTCTAATTAATAGCTTAGGGTCCATGTAATAAATGATGAAATAGCTGACCTCACTGTGGTAAATAATTTATATACAGAATTACCAAGCCATAAGGGCTGAAGAGAACATGACATTGAAAAGTCATTGAAGGAGTGGCTGGCTGGCTCAGTCGGTAGAGCATGTGACTCTCGATCTCAGTGTAGTGAGTTCAAGCCCCATGTTGGGCTTTGTAAAGCTTACTTAAAAAATAAATAAAAAGTAAAATAAAAAAACAGAAAAAGAAAAGTCACTGAAAAACACTGAAAGAGGTAAATGGCACTAAACAATTCTCATGAATTATTTAAATGTTATTCTACTAGTCAGTTTGTCAGTAAAAATTGAACATGATTGTTTCTAAGAAATCAAATCTAATACATTAAAATGTCATGACGTATCATCAAAAAGAATCCCTCGGAATCCCTAGTTTCCAAGTTCAAAAATGCCACTGATGTAGACAGCTATAAAATGAAAAAATATTCCCTAGCTTCTTTATTACTTCTAGTTTTCTCCAATTACCTGCCATTCTTGATAACAGTATCTGTGGAAAAGAGTCAACTCTTGATTGCTTCCAGATCCTAGTTTTAAATTTAAATGGGTGTGAGAAAATATGCTAACTCCTATTTCTATCAGCAAGGTTCCACTGCTTTCCTCTTGCCTATTTTCCACTGATGCTATCAGAGAAAGAAACAGCCTCAATTTCACAGGAGAATGAATGCAATTTCAGTCACTGTATATAGGTAACAGGGAAAGAAGAGTAATTCTACTTGTAAGATCAGAAAGCAACAAACATCATGAATTATACTTCAGTTTGTTCATAGGGATGAAGAAGTAGAACCTTTCATTTTGCAATTGGAAAACTTAGCAGATTAGCAAGTATGCTCAATTGTTTGCTATACCCCAACAAGATTTTCTCAAATTTATTCATTTTCATTCAAAAGGGTTTACTGAACATGTACAAAGAGTACTGTACGTGCTGAAATACAACAGGGCCCAAGATAATGTCTTTTCTTTTAAAGAGTTTATATCGTATTAGAAAAAGGCAATAAGAAAGTAATTATGGCAAAGTAATTATGGCAAAGAATCATGTCAGTGGAAATACGGGGTACTATGAAAGTACCCAGCAGAACTAAACCCAGTCTAGAAAGTCAGAGAAGGTCTCTTGAAGAATATATTTAAATTCAAACCTATGAGTAAGACAAAAAGAGGACATTTAGTCTAATATTTGAAAAATAGTTGCACAACCCTAAGTCCTCTGATTATAAGTACAAATTTTCCCTTTCAATGACAGATGAAATATGAGTTTCTTCTGACTGCCAAAAATGCTTTTAAAAATATTGAAATCTATTATCATGGCTTAACTGCTTTTTTCAGATTTTTTTTTTTTAATGCATTCTATCTACTCCTCATAGTAACTATTTCTTAGATTTAGTGAAATACTTTGTTTTCTCTAAGGAAAGTCTGTTATAATAACAGCAGTAGTAGAACATAAAGCAGCCACATAAAATTAAAACTTTTTATTATCTAATTTACCTTTACTGAGTAATTCCTCTCATCTAAACATCTCACAATGTTTTTACAACATTAGCATAAAAATAAAAATTGTTTCATCCTATGAAGAGTAAGCATCAAGTTTCAGAATTACTGTTTAGAAATTTTAACAAAACACCATTTTGCTTTTTAAAGGTCTTAGCAAAACATTTACTTTTATAGTTTTTCTAAAGCTTGCTCTAGATATCATTCTCATACAACATAAAACTAAAATGAAATTTTAAGTAAGGCAGAACTTTACCAAATGTTATCTACTTACACATTTAAAGACAGAACAGAATTGGTAGCAATTTTAAAGAGAAATTAAAAAAAATAAAACAAATCCCAAAAAAGACTAGAAAGTGGACAATGCTGGGTAATTAATATTTCAAGTATCTGTTTCAGTAACTTCAGGCCAAGTACAAATACTTTGAGATGATCAGTCTTTACATAACATTTACAAAATTAAGACAACATACAGACAAGACTTCAGGAAAACAGAAACTGGGGGGTTTGTAAGGTCAAATTTAACCTAATTATCCATTAGCTGTGATCTAGGGATGGTTTCTTAAATCTTTGCCAGCTCAGTTTCCTCACACGTAAAAATGGTTTTACTATCTACCTTACAGCATTAGTGTGAAGATTAGGTATTAGATGTCTGGATACAAAGTCCCCAATACATATCAATTGCTGGAGAGTTAAAGCCCAAGAAAGATGTCCTCTTCACCATTCTTCCCAAATGCTCCACTACGTATCCAGAGAAAAAAAGGAAATGTCCCACTACAACAAGAGAAGAATAGCTGATGATTTCCTTTTTTTTTTTTTTTTAAGATTTTTACTTATTTATTTGACAGAGAGAGACACAGCGAGTGGGAGAGGGAACACAAGCAGGGTGAGTGGGAGAGGGAGAAGCAGGTTTCCCGCTTCGGGATCCCAGGACCCTAGGATCATGACCTGAGCCAAAGGTAGACACTCAACGACTGAGCCACACAGGTGCTCCTGATGATTTCCTTTTTGATCCTGGACTAGCTTCCTGATACCTCAGCTGGAGAGAGACTGGGTCTGGCTATGACATACAATACAGACTAGAGTGCTAAGTGGCTAGAACCATAGTCACCAATTAGGAGGGATACCACAAGTTTCTAAAAATCATATTATGTACTTTTAATTGTATTAATCTTATTTAATCATCGAAGTAGCCCTGAGAAAGTATGGTTAGTATCATGTCATATATTCTTGGCTTTTCTTCCACTCTGATAATTTTTGTTACACAATTTTTCTTTTTTTTTGTTTGCTGGGCCCTTATTCTTCATTAAAGCTTAATTAGTATGTCCAAGGATTCAGCACTAATACCTCTTCCAATTTTTTTCCAATACCCTTTAAGATGTCCTTAGATCTCTTATCCAGTCTCTAGGTTTTAAATCCCATTTATATGCAGAGGATGACCTTCAAATTCTTTTCTCTAGCCCAAATTTCTCTAGTTAGTTTCAGACTCACATATACAGATATCTACTTGAAATCGACATGTGGATATAATAGATTCTGTCAATATCTGCTCATATCCCTTTGTAATTTCCCTACTTAAACTATCCAATTGGTTCCCATTGCAATTCAAATCCAAACCTTTTGTCCATGATCCTATATCATCTAGTTACTCCCACCTTTCCAATCTTATCTCCTATCATTCACCCCCCCTATTCCTTAAGTTAGAACTACAGTGGAATTCCTACTCTTTCTTTTTTTTAAAGATTTTATTTATTTATTTGACAGAGAGACACAGTAAGAGAGGGAACACAAGCAGGGGGAGTGGGAGAAGCAGGCTTCCTGCTGAGCGGGAAGCCCAATGTGGGGCTTGATCCCAGGACTCAGGGATCATGACCTGAGCTGAAGGCGGCTGCTTAACCAATAAGCCACCCAGACGCCCTGGACTTCCTATTCTTCAAATGTTTCAAAACCTTTTTCTACCTAAAACTTTTGTATTTGTCTGTTCTCTTTTTGTCTCTAGTTCTTTAAGTGGCTAGCTCTTACCTAAATCATTCAGGTCTTGGGACGCCTGGGTGGCTCAGTTGGTTAAGCGGCTGCCTTCGGCTCAGGTCATGATCCCAGCGTCCTGGGATCGAGTCCCACATCGGGCTCCTTGCTCGGCAGGGAGCCTGCTTCTCCCTCTGCCTCTGCCTGCCTCTCTGTCTGCCTGTGCTTACTCTCTCTCTCTCTAACAAATAAATAAATAAAATCTATAAAAAAATAAAATAAAATAAATCATTCAGGTCTTAGTTCAAATGGCACCTCCTCTGAAAGGCCATCCCTGACACCCATCCCTTCACTTCCAAATCATTGCCTATGACCACTTACTCATATCATTCAATTTTATTTCTTCATAGCACTTACAGTCTGAAATCACCTTATTTGTATGACTCATTCCAAACATTTGAAAATTAAATATCAGTTCCATGACATACCATGGACAATATTATCCCTAGCACCTAAGAGCAACACCTAGATTATAGTAAAGGCTCAAATATTTATGAATCTGAGTCAACAGCACAGTATAAGCTTGAAATTCAAATTCACAACTATGACTCCGAAGCCCATGCAGCTTTATTCCACAATGGGCTGCCTATTGCAGTAAATGTACACCCTCTGGGACAGCAGTTGTGAAAGACAAGTGTACAACTGTAGTCTGCCCAGGTGTGGAGTAGATTATCCCACCACTAAAGGTACAGTGGCAAACTCAAACCACCAGCCCTTCTGTAACATATACAAAATAATAACAAAAGAAAATTATTAACTGTTATTTGTAATAGGTATTTCAAGGTCTTAAATAGCACTTACAGTTCTGATGGAGGAATATAGCAAATCCTGGAAGTCTTTTCTAAATCTAGGGTATTAATCTCATAGGAGTGAAAAATAAAGTATGTATCTGGAAGTAAAGTAAGTGATAGGCATTACTGTAGAAATACTCAGAAAGAAGAATCCCTAGACTGCCTGCCAATAGAGAAATATGCAGGGGGAAAAGGGAAATATGAAGACAAATAGAACTGTGAAGCAGTTCCCACCTACTTAGATGTAAAAATGGAATTAAGCCACCAAATGAATTAGAACATTAATTCTAATTACTTAGAGCTACTCTTAAGCTTGTCCTATATCAAACACCAGATAAAGAAATATTACTTAAAGGGTGAATTGATGAGACTGCTATAATTAATAAAAAACAAACTTGTAAGTATACATCCTTAATTTCATACAGTATTTATTCAAAGTTGACATCAGATTGGGAAAGGGCACTTTTAGTCCCAGAACTGTTTATAAGTTAAAACCAATGTTCTATACAGGGGGAATCACCTCCTACTCAAGAACACCCAAGAACCAGACTCACCGATCTTCTAAAACTTTAATGGTTTCATGGAGGACTTTCTGTTGCTCTCTCAGCTGTTGATTTTTGGTGAAGAATTCCTCTAGTCTCTGTGCGTCTCTAAAAGTCAAGAAATAAGTTTATAGAAAAATCATAATAGGATAATTATCATGACAGGAAAATTCTATTATAAGAACCCCAAAGTATGGTCTCACTCATAACATGTATTTCTGGTACTAAAATAAGTAACTTCAAAGGTAAAGTTTAAATATCTTGTTAACCATAGTTCAAATTATACTAGAATTTGTTCTGCAGTATTTTTAGGTACTGTGAAGGTATTATTCTAAGTACTAGGCATTCATTATACAATGCTGGAACACGGAGGAAGGAGTGGATTCTGATGCCATCATTTACTCAGTGTTGTAAAAAATGCTATTAAAGTATACACTGCTTATTATTTTGTCTACATTTGTTAATGTAAGTAACAGATATCTCCACTCACCTCTATTCCAATTATGGGAGATATATACTTTCTTATTAATGTCTGTATTGCCTAAATTTATTTGGTATTACTATTTAGCCAGACCTAATAGTGGAGTGGAAGCACATGAACCATATAACCTAACACCTAGTTTTGAATCTCAGCTCTCAGCTGTGTGAACCAGTGCAAGTTATCGAAACTCTTTGTGCCTCAAAAAACGTGGATACATTAGCATCTATCTAATAAGGCATTTGCAAGGACTAAACACTAATGTATGCATAGCATGTAGAACAGTACAAGCACTCAGTAAATTCTATTTACGTGCTTATCATTGTGATTTCACAGTTAAGGAAAAACAAAGACATCTAAAATGTTCTAGTAGATTACCTGATTATTTTCAAAGGTAGTGTCATATTCTACCTCTCCATCATATTTTTTAAAAAAATCACATTATTATATAAAGTATGCATATAATCTAATTCTAAGAAAACCCATTAGAAATTTGACTGGGATTTTCTCTATGGTCTTAAAGATAAAAAAGATAATACTGTGATTGAAACATCTTCCCCAGTCCCCTCAAGGGTCTAAAATATCAGATGACAACTAGTCCACTACAAAAAGTAGATGTCAAAATGACCGGGTCAAAATGGCTAGAATGTAATATAACTGGCAGCAAAACAGAGTCAAACAACTAAGTAAAAATGTCAGATGCCCAATATAGAGGGTACTTTGTACATTCTGGTTGAATAATTCATATTAAATGAAAAAGGAAAAATCAATACATCAAAGAGAAAGAGTAACAGTCTACTGCATATAGTTCTGGTAGTGTATATAGACATCTGAAATTTTGGATATAATATAGTGATAGCTGAAACTCATTAATTTGGCTGTTTCCCACTCAATTAAAAAAAGACTGTTGGGGTGCCTGGGTGGCTCAGTGGGTTAAGTGCCTTCGGCTCAGGTCATGGTTCTCAGAGTCCTAGGATCAAGCCCCGCATTGGACTTTCTGCTCAACGAGGAGCCTGCTTCCCCCTCTCTGCCTGCCTCTCTGCCTACTTGTGATCTCTCTCTTTCTCTCTCTGCCAAATAAATACATAAAATCTTTTTAAAAATTGTCTAGGGGCACCTGGGTGGCTCAGCGGGTTAAGGCCGCTGTCTTCGGCTCGGGTCATGATCCCAGGGTCATGGGATCGAGCCCCGCATCGGGCTCTCTGCTTGGCGGGGAGCCTGCTTTCTCCTCTCTCTCTACCTGTCTCTCTCCCTAGTTGTGATCTCTGTCTGTCAAATAAATAAATAAAAAAATCTTTAAAAAAAAATTGTCTATTAGGGGCGCCTGGGTGGCTCAGTGGGTTAAAGCCTCTGCCTTCAGCTCGGGTCATGGTCTCGGGGTCCTGGGATCCAGCCCTGCATCGGGCTCTCTGCTCAGCGGAGAGCCTGCTTTCTCCTCTCTCTCTGCCTGCCTCTCTGCCTACTTGTGATCTCTGTCAAGTAAATAATTAAAATCTTAAAAAAAAATTAAAAAATTGTCTATTAATACTTCTAGAAAATGTATTTAATTCAGAGGTAGTACCAAGCTTTCATTGATCCTACTTTTCAAACAAATATAACCAAACTAAGAACTTATCTAAATTTGGGGGGAAAATTGAACACATTTTCTAAGTTAACAGATTGTTAGTTGCCAGCACCCATTTGAATTTATTATTTAATCTAAATAACCTGTATCATAAAAATATAACAATCAAATATACATTCCAGATCATACGTTGAAGAATTACA
>RCUC01157033.1:0-57076 GCA_003697995.1 Taxidea taxus jeffersonii | reverse complement strand
GTGGTGGGGTTACATTATATGTTTAAATTAAAAAGCTTAAATTAAAAAAAAAATACATGTACCTTTAAAAAAAAAAAAGAATCTTGGCATCCATATTGATCTAGGATATTGGTCTGAATTCTCGTCTTTGGTGGGGTCTTTGCCGGGTTTGTGGATCAAGGTAATGTTGGCTTCATAGAAAGAATGAAAGTTTTCCTTCTGCTTCTATTTTCTAAAACAGCTTCAGGAGAATAGGTATTATTTCTTCTTTGAATATTTCGTAGAATTCCCTCAGGGAATCCTTCAGGTCCTGTGCTCTTGTTTTTTGGGAGGTTTTGATCACTGCTTCAATCTCATTACTAGGTATTGGTCTATTCAGGTTGTCGATTTTTTCCTGTTTCAGTCTTGGAAGTTTATAGGTTTCCAGGCATGCATCCATTTCTTTAGGATGTTTAACTTATGGCGTATAGCTGTTGATAATAGTTTCTGATGATTGTTTCTATTTCCTTGAGGTTGGTCGTGATCTCTCCCCTTTCATTCATGGTTTTATTAATTTGGATCCTCTATCTCATATCTCATATGTTTTAGATCAATGTGTCTTAATTCCCATTCGTTTCCATGAATTGTTTAAGTCCTTCTTTGATTTCCTGGTTGATCCAAACATTCTTGAGTGGGATGGTCTTTAGCTTCCAAGTGTTTGAATTCCTGCCAAACTTTTTATTGTGGTTGAGTTCCAGTTTCAAAGCACTATGGTCTGAGAATATGCAGGGAATAATCTCAGTGTTTTGGTACCATTGAGCCCTGGTTTGTGACCCAATATGTCATCTATTTTGCAGAAAGTTCCACGTATGATTGAGAAAAAGGAGTATTCTGTTATTTTAGGATGGAATGTTCTGTATATATCTATGAGGTTCATCTGGTCCAAAGTGTCATTCAAAGCTCTTGCTTCTTTGTTAATCTTCTGCTTAGATGATCAGTCTATTACTGAGAGTGGCATGTTAAGAAGCCCTACAATTAATGTGTTTATATCAATATGACTCTATTTTGATTAACAGGTGGCATATGTAGTTGGCTGCTGCCATATTTGGGGTATATTTACAATTGTTAGATATTCTTGGTGGATAGACCCTTTAAGAATGATGTAGTGCCCTTCTGTATCTCTGACTACAGTCTTTAGCTTAAAATCTAATTTACCTGATATGAGAATCTCAACCCCAGCTTTCTTTTGAGGCAAATTAGCATGATAGATTGTTCTCCATCCCTTCACTTTTGGTCTGGATGTATCCTTAGGTTCAAAATGTGTCTCTTGGACATTTGGACAGGTCCTGTCATTTTATCCAGTCTGCAACCCTGTACCATTTCATGGGAGCATTTAGGCCATTCACATTGAGAGTGATTATTGAGAGATACGTTTTTATGGACATCGTGTTACCTGCGAAGTCTTTGTTTCTATAGATTGCCTCTGTAAATTTCTCTTCTATGTCACTCTTGGGTTCTTTCTTCTTTTAGAGAACCCCCATAGTATTTCTTGTGGTGCTGGCTTGGGTGTCACATACTCTTAATTCTTGGCTGTCTTGGAAGCTCTTTATCTCTCCATCCATTCTGAATGTCAGCCTTGCTGGACAAAGTATTCTTGGCTTCATGTTCTCATTTAGTGCCATGAATATGTCTTGCCAGCCCTTTCTGGCTTGCCAGGTTTCTGTGGACAGGTCTGACATTATTCTGATGGTCCTTCCTCTGTATGTAAGGAATCTCTTCCCCCTTGTTGCCCTTAGGACCTCTTGTCTAAAATTATGATCTGTGAATTTCAAAATTAAGTGTATTGATGTCTTTCTAGACTCATTGATTTTGGGGGGTGTCCTTTCCGCCTCTAGGACATGGAATCTTGCTCCATTCCCTAGATTGGGGAAATTTTCATCCAGAATTTGTTCAACTATATCCTCTATTCTTCTCTCTTTCTCCACCCCCTCAGAGATCTCAATAATTCTGATGTTGTAACGTTTCATGGCATCCTTTATTCCCTAATTCTGTTTTCATGGCTTCTAAGCTGTTTGTTCCAGGCCTCCTCCTGACTCTTCTTTCTATCAGTTTGTCCTCTAGATCACTAATCGATCTTCTGCCTTGCTTACCCTAGCTGTTAAAGTATTTACATTAGAGTGGATCTCATTTATAGCATTTTTTGGTACTGCCAGATCAGCCATCACTTCTGCTCTTAGAATTTCTATGTTGCCACTAATGTCTTCTTCAACCTAGCCATTGCCTGGACAATTGATACCCTGAATTCCCTTTCCTACATACTGTATGTCCATATCCATTAGTTCTGTGGCAGAGGGCACATCCATGAATATTTCCTCTCTTGGGTGTTCCTCTCCTATTCATTTTGGTGAGAGGTGGTTGAAGGGATCTATAACTGAATATATCAATCATGATCTAGGCAAGGAGTACCTGGAACGTTTCAGAGCAATAAGCAGCTGCCAGCAAAAAGAAAGAATAAAGAAAAAAAAAGAGAGAGAGAAAAAGAGAAAACCCAACCTAAATGAACTCCCAAGCATAAGATGTATATAGTACAAAATATGAAAACAAATACAAAGAAGCACTAACAGAAGAATAATTTTGGAAGGTGGTTATAAACCCTCAAAGTTGGGGCACCTGGGTGGCTCAGTGGGTTAAAGCCTCTGCCTTAAGCTCAGGACATGATCCCAGGGTCCCTGGATGGAGCCCTGCATTGGGCTCTCCATTTGGCGGGGAGTCTGCTTCTCTCTCTCTCTCTTCCTGCCTCTCTGCCTACTTGTGATCTCTGTCTGTCAAATAAATAATTAAAATCATTATAAAAATAAAAAATAAACCCTCACTGTGGACAAGGAAGTTTATTTTGTTTCTTTCTGGGTGAATTTTGTATCTTCGTTAAAGGACACAAATTCTAGAGATACAGGGAAATTAAGAAATTAAAACTAGTTTATATATGGGGTAGTATTGAATAGGGAAAAAAGATTACCTTGAAGCTTATATCTATAAAAGAAAAGAAAAGAAAAAGAAACACGGGTATATGTATGAAAAAGTTCAAGGAAAAAGTTATTATGGAATATGTTGTATGAAACGCCTAGTTGTAATGGTAAGTAGGTTAAAAAATTAAAAAGAGACTGTCTTTTTTCCAATGGATATTTTTTCCTGCTCTGTCAAAGATTATTTGACCTTAGAGTTGAGGGTCCATATCTGGGCTCTCTAGTCTGTTCCACTGGTCTATGTGTCTGTTTTTATGCCAGTACCATGCTGTCTTGGTGATCACAGCTTTGTAGTAAAGCTTGAAATCAGGCAATGTTATGCCCCATTAAGATCTTTTTGAGTGCTTTTAACCAGTCTCCAAGTTAGTGCTTGTCCCCAATCACAGGCACTTTTGTATTGGGGTGTTACTTTCCAATGGGTGGCTTCTGGTGACTCCCTCCCCTTTCTGTTTATCCTCTGCTATCAGTTCGAGGGTTCCCACTCCATGTTACCTCTCCACTGATGTCTTCTGCCCCCATGGAGGTCCAGAAGTATATAATCTTACATCTCAGGCTGATTTCATGGGTGTTCAGAGTGTTCTGGTAGATATTTAGCTCACTTTAGGGGACCAGTTGAAACAGTGTCTCCTATGTCTCCACCATCTTGCGTCTCTTCCTGCAAACTCGTAACAACTTTTTTTTAAATTTAGATTTAGTCTTGAATTTTCTCTCTTTAAATAACCAGCCTTAATTAATTAATTTATTTTTTATTATTATTTTCTATGTCATGTTAGTTACCATACAGTATGTCATTAGTTTTTGATGTAGTGTTCCAAGGTCCATTGTTTAAGTATAACACTCAGTGCTCCATACAATACATGCCTTTAATAACCATCACTTGACCAACCCATCCCCCACCCCTCTCCCTCTAAAACCCTCAGTTTGTCTCTCAGAATCTGAAGTCCCTCATGGTCTCATTGATCTCTGCTCTAATCTTGATTATTTCCCTTCTTGTGTGTGGAGTTGGCTCAATTTGTTGTCGATTTTCCAGTTCTTTAAGGTGCAGAGACAGCTGTTGTGTTCTGAGTTTTTCAGTTTTGTTTTTTTTTTTTTTTTTTTTTTGAGGGAGGCTTGCATGGCTATCTATTTCCCCCTTAAGACCACCTTTGCTGTATCCCATAGGTTTGGGGCCAATGTGTCTTCATTCTCATTGGTTTCCATGAATTGTTTAAGTTCTTCTTTGATCTCCTGGTTGATCCAAGCATTCTTAAGCAAGGTGGTCTTTAGCATCCAGGTGTTTGAATTCCTTACAAACTTTGCCTTGTGGTGGAGCTCCAGTTTCAAAGCATTGTGATCTGAGAATATGCACAGAATAATCTCAATTGTTTGGTATTGGTTGAGCCCTGATTTGTGACCCAGTATGTGGTCTATTCTGGAGAAGGTTCCATGTGCACTCGAGAACAATGAGTATTCTGTTGTTTTAAGGTGGAATATTCTATATATATCTCTGAGGTCCATCTGGTCCAATGTGTTATTCAATGCTCTTGTTCTTTATTGATTTTTCTGCTTGGATGATCTGCCTATTACTGAGAATGGTGTGTTAAGATCTCCTACTATTAATGTATTCATATCAATATAACTCTTTATCTTATTTAACAGTTGTCTTATGAAGTTGGCTGCTCCCATATTGGGGGCATTAATATTTACAATTGTTAGATCTTCTTGGTGGATAGTCCCTTTAAGAATGATGTAGTGTCCTTCTGTATCTCTGACTACTGTCTTTAGTTTAAAATCTAATTTATCTGATATGAGAATCCCTACCACAGCCTTCTTTTGAGGTCCACTGCCATAAAAGATGCTTCTCCATCCCTTCACTTTCAGTCTGGATGCATCATTAGGTTCAAAATCGGTCTCTTGTAGACAACATATGGATGGGTCCTGTCGTTTTATCCAACCTGGAACCCTGTGTTGTTTTATGGGCGCATTTAGGCCATTCACATTGAGAGTGGTTATTGAGAGATATGTTTTTATTGACATTGTGTTACCTGTAAAGTCTTTGTTTCTAATGATTGTTTCCACAAATTTCTGTTCAATGATATTCTTGGGTTTTTTCTTCTTTTATAGAACCCCCTTTAATATTTCTTGCAGTGCCAGCTTAGTGGTCACATACTCTTTTAAACCTTGCTGGTCTTGGAAGCTCTTTATCTCTTCATCCATTTTGAATGTTAGTCTTTCTGGATAAATTATTCTTGGCTGCATGTTTTCTCTTTTAGTGCCCTGAATACATCTTGCCAGTCCTTTCTGGCTTGCCAGGTTTCTGTGGACAGGTCTGACGTTATTCTGATGGGCTTTCCTCTATACATAAGGAATTTCTTCCCTCTAGCTGCTTTCAAGAGCTCCTGTCTAAAATTATGATTCATCATTTTCACAATCAGGTGTCTCCAGGTCTTCCTAGATTCTATGATCTTGGGGAAACCTTTCTGCCTCTAGGACACAAACGCTGGTTCCATTCACCAGATTGGGAAATTTTTCATGGAAAATTTGTTCAACTATATTCTCTAGTCTTCTTTGTTTCTCCTCTCCCTCAAAGATTCCAATAATTCTGATGTTGGAATGTTTCATGGTGTCATTTATTTCCCTAATTCTGTTTTCATGGCTTCTAAGCTGTTTGTTCCAGGCTTCTTCCTCCCATCCAAGAACTAACCAGACCCAACCCTGATTAGCTTCTGAGATCAGATGAGATCGGGCGCATTCAGGGTGGTATGGCCATAGACTCCAGGCTTCTTCCTGAACCTTTTTTTCTATCAGTTTGTCCTCTAGTCAAATTATCTTCTATCTTCTGCCTCAGTTAACCTAGCCTTTAGAGAATTTAGATTAGAGTGGAACTCATTGAGAGCATTGTTAACATCATCCCTGGTGGCTTTCACTTCTGCCCTAATCAATTCCATTTTGTCATCAAAGGCTTTCTCCAACCTAGCTATTGCCTGGACAATTGTTAGCCTGAATTCCTTTTCTGTCATACTGTTTATGACCATATCCAAAAGCTCTGATGGAGAGGGCCCCATCTCTTAACTTTTCCTCTGTTGGGTATTCCTCCTCCTAGTCATTTTGGTGAGAGTTCACTGAATGGATGTGTAGCTGAATGTATCAACTGTGGTACAGGAATGGTGCACTCTGGAACGCTTCTGTCCACTGGCATCTTCTGCCCCCATTGAGATCCAGAAGTGTATAATTCTAATCTCAGGCTGATTTCACAGGTGATCAGAGTTCTTTGGTAGGTAATCAGCTAACGTTAGGGGACTGGTTGAAACAGTGTGTCCTACTTCTCCACCATCTTCCCAAACTCCGGTATTTATCTTTTTCTGACTGACTTAATTCACTTAGTATTATACTCTTTAGATCTGCCATGTTGTTGCAAATGACAAGATTTCATTATTTTTCATTGCTGAATAATATTTTATTATATATATGGCATATACATAATACTAATAATATATTAATATAATAATATTAATATATTAATATAATATAATAATATAATTATCAATATAATAATATATAATATATGTCCATATATAGATAGATACAGATAGATAGATACACATATACCATATCTTCTATATTCATTCATCTATCAATGGACACTTAGCTTGCTTCCATAATTTGGGTATTGTAAATAATACTGAAATAAACATAGAGGTGCATATATCCCATTGAATCACCAATTTTACATTCTTTTAATAAATACCCAATAGTGAGATTAGAGGATATTAGGATATTTATGTTTTTAATTTTCTGAGGAACCTCCATACTGCCTTCAGTATGGAGGCTGCACCAGTTTGCATTCCTAGCAATAATCCAAGAGGGTTCCTTTTTTTCCACATCCATACCAACACTTTTGTTAGTTGGGGTTTTGATTTTAGCAATTCTAATGTTTGTGAAGTGGTATCTTATTATGGTTTTGATTTGCGTTTCCCTGATGATCAATAATGTTGAGCATCTTTCCAAGTGTCTGTTGGCCACCTGTATGTCTTCTTTGGAGAAATTTCTTTTCATGATTTCTGCCCATTTTTAATTTGATTATTTGTATTTTGAGTGTTGAGTTGTATAAATTATTTATATTTTTTAGATACTAACCCTTTATCAGATATATCATTTGCAAGCATGTTCTCTAATTCAGTAGGTTGTTGTTTAGTTTTTGTTGATTATTTACTTTGTTGTGCAAAAGCTTCTTATTTTCATGTAGTCCTAATAGTTTATTTTTCCTTTTGTTTCCCTTGCCCCAAGAAACGTATCTGGAAAGATGTTACAGCTGATATCAAGCACATTACTGCCTTTTCTCTCATCTAGGATTTTTATAGTTTTAGGTCTCACATTCAGATCTTTAATCCATTTTGAGTTTATTTTTGTGTATGGTGAAAGAAAGGGGCCCAGTTTCATTCTTTTTCACATAGCTGACCAATTTTCCCAATACCATATGTTGAAGAGACTGTCTTTTCCCCCATTGCATCCTCTTGGCTTCCTGTCAAAGATTGATTGACCATATAATTGTGGGTTTATTTCTGGACTTTCTATTCTGTTCCATTGATCTATGTGTTTGCTTTTCTGCTAATACCATACTCTTTTGACTACTACAGCTTTGTAATACAACTTGAAGTTTGGAATTATAACTCCAGCTATGTTTTTCTTCTTCAAGATTGCCTTGGCCATTTGGAGTCTTCTATTATTTCATACAGATATTAGGATTGTTTGTTCTAGTTCTATGAAAAAATGTTATTTTGATAAGAATTACATTAAATCTGGAGGTTGCTTTGGATAGCATAGACATGTTAACAATATTTGTTCTTCCAATCCATGAGCATGGAATGTCTTTCCATTTCCTCTCTTAAAATTCTTTCACCAGTGTTTTATACTATTCACCTCTTTGGATAAGTTTACTCCCAGACATTTTATTGTTTTTGGTGAAGTGGTAAATTAGTTTGTTTTCTTAATTTCCCTTTCTGTGTTTTCAATATCAAGTGTATAAATTATTATTAGTGGATAGAAAAATACAAATTTTTGTACATTGAGGTTGTATCCTATGACCCACCTGAGTTCTTTTATCAGTTCTACTTGTTTTTTGGTGGAGTCTCTAGGCTTTTCTATATATAGCACCATGCCATCTTCAAATAGTGAGTGTTTTATTTCTTCCTTACCAATTTGGATGCCTGCTACTTCTTTTTGTTGTCTGATTGCTGTGGCTGGTATTTCAGTGTTATGTTAAATTAAAGTGATGAGATTGGACATTCTTCTCTTGTTCCTGACTTTAGGGGGAAACTCTCAGTTTTTACCCATTAAGTATGATGTTCACTATGTGTTTTTCATAGAAGCCCTTTATTATGTTGAGACCTGTTCCCTCTAAACCTACTTTGCTGAGGACTTTTATCATGAACAGATGTTGTACTTTGTCAAATGCTTTTTTCTGCATGTATTGAAATTATCATATGGTTTTTTATCTTTTCTTCTACTGATGTTATAAATCACATTAACTAATTTGCAAAAATTGAACAACACCTGCATCCTGGGAATAAATTCTGCTTGATTGTGGTAAAAGATTTTTATAATATATTATTGAATTATGTTTGCTAACTTTTTCTTGAGGATTTTTAAGGTCTATTTTCATCAAATATATTGGCCTTTAGCTTTCTTTCTATGTGTATCGTTATCTGGCTTTATATCAGGGTAATGTTGGCCTAATTGAATGAATTTGGAAAATTTCATCCCTCTTTTAATTTTTGGAAATATTTAAGAATAATAGGTATTAACTCTTATTTAAATGTTTGATAGGACATTTACATGTTTTGGTAGCATTAAAATCTTCAAGTGTTTGGTAAAGCTGTCTGGCCCTGGACTTTTGTTTGTTGGGAGTTTTTTGATTACTGATTCAAATTCATTGCTATTACTATTTTATTTTCTATTTCTTCCTGCTTCAAAGTTTTGGTAAGTTATATGTTTCTAGGAACTTATCCTTGTTGTCCAGTTTCTTGACATATAATTATCATAGTCTTTTACTCTCCTTTTTACTTCTGTGGTGTCAACTGCCACTTATCTTCTTTCACTGGTGATTTTGTTTATTTGAGTCTTTGCTCTCTGTTCTGTTGTTGTTGTAGTTGCTGCTGCTGCTCATTGTTATAGTTGTTGAGTCTGCTTAGAAGTTTATCAATTCTGTTGTTCTTTTTGAAAAACCAAGTCCTGCTTTCATGGATATGTTCTGTTGTCATTGCTGTTTTAATTTCCTGTATAATTTCTCTATCTTTTTTAAATTTTTATTTTATTTTTTCAGTGTTTTAAAATTTATTGTTTATGCACCACACCCAGTGCTCCATGCAATATATGCCTTCCATAATACCCACTACCTGGGTCACCCAACCCCCCACCCCCTTCCCTCCAAAACCATCAGCAGAGAACCCAGATATGGACCCTCAACTCTATGGTCAGATAATCTTCGACAAAGCAGGAAAAATATACAGTGGAGAAAAGACAGTCTCTTCAATAAATGGTGCTAGGGAAATAGTATAACTATGTACAGAAGAAAGAAACTCAACCATTCTCTTACACCATACACAAAGATAAACTCAAAATGGATGAAAGACCTCAATGTGAGACAGGAATCCATCAAAATCTTGGATGAGAACATAGGCAGTAACCTCTTTCATATCAGCCACAGCAACTTCTTTTAAGATGCATCTCCAAAGGCAAAGGAAACAAAAGTGAAAATGAATTTTGGGGACTTCATCAAGATAAAAGCTTCTGCACAGCCAAGGACCCAGTCAACAAAACAGAAAGGCAGCCCACGGAATGGGAGAAGATATTCACAAATGACACTACAGACAAAAGGATGATATCCAAGATCTATAAAGAACTTCTCAAACTCAACCAACACCCAAAAACCAAACAATCAACTCAAAAAATGGGCAGTTAGAATGTCAAAAATTAACAAGGCAAAAAAAAAAAAAAACAAGTGTTGGAGAGGATGTGGAGAGAGGAAAACACTCCTACACTGTTGGTGGTAATGCAAGTTTGTGCAACCACTGTGGAAAATAGTGTGTAGGTTCCTCAAAAAATTAACAATCAAGCTACCCTCTGACCTGTCATTTTCACTACTGGCTATTTACCTCAAAGACATAGAGGTAGTGAAAAGGAGGGCCATATTGACCCCTATGTTCATAGAAATAATATCCACAACAGCCAAACTGTTGAAAGAACCAAGATGCCCTTCAGCAGATGAATGGATAAAGAAGATATTGTTTATATATACAATGCAATGCTATTTAGCCATCAGAAAGAATGAATACCTATCATTTGCATCAACATGGATGGAACTGGAGGTGAGTATGCTAAAAGAAATAAGTGAAGCAGAGAAAGAAAACTATCACATGGTTTCACTTAACATAAGGGATAGTGCAGAGGAAAAATGTGGAAGGGAGAGAAAACTGAATGGGAGGAAATCAGAGAGGGAGACAAACCATGAAAGGCTCTAGACTCTGGAAACAAATTGAGGACTACAGAAGGGAGGGGGTAGGGGATGGCGTAACCAGGTGATGAATATTAAGGAGGGCATATGTTATGATGATGATGATGAACACTGGGTGTTACATGCAACTAATGGATCATTGAACACTACATCAAAAACTAATGATGTAATATATCTTGGTTAATTGAACAAAAATATGTTGTTCATATATACATTGAAATATTACTCAGCCATCAGAAAGGATGAATACCTATTATTTACAGTGTCATGGATGGATCTGTAGGGTATTATGCTAAGTGAAATAAGTCAATCAGAGAAACACCATTACCATATAGTTTCACTTATATGTGGAACATAAAGAATAGTGCAAAAGGTCATAGGGGAAGGGAGGGATCACTAAATGTGAAAGAATCAGATATGCAGACAAACCATATGAGACTCTTGACTCTGGGAAAAAACTGAGGGTTGTGGAAGGGGAGGTGGGTTGGGGAAACAGCAATTGGGTGATGGACATTAAAGAGGGCTCATGATGTGATGAGCACAGTGTGTTATATGCAACTGATGAATTATTAAGCACTGCATCTGAAACTAATGAGTACTATATGTTGGCTAGTTGAATTTAAAATTTTTAAAATGAGGATGACTAAGCAACCTCTTGCACATCATCAACTGAACAAACATTTACGTTATAGTGGCCCCAGAAGAAGAGGGAAAGGCAGAAAAAACTTATTTGAAGAAATAATAACTGAAACCTTTCTTATCTTAGAGAAGGAAATAGATATCCAAGTAAAAGAAGCACAGAGCTTCAAACAAGATAAACTCAAAGAGGTCTACACCATGGTGCGTAATATTTAATATGTCAAAGTTTACAGGTAAACAGAGACTCTCAAAAACAACAAAAGAGAATAAAAGTGATGGGAGTGGATATCTTCTTGTTCCAGACCTTAGGAGAAAAGATCTCAGTTTCTCATCACTGAATATGATGTAGGCTATGGATTTTTCATGTAAGACATCTATTTTGTAAGGTATGTCCCTTTAGACCTACTTTGCAGAGTATTTTTGTCATGAATCAATGTACTTTTTCAAATGTTTTTCTGTATTTTTTTTACTTGTAACAATTTTATTTTCATTTATTTATTTTTAAATTTATTTTCAATTCGCCAACATACACTACATCATTAGCTTCTGATGTAGTGTTCAATGATTTATCAGCTCACATAACACTCAGGACTCATCACATCATACATGCACTCCTTAATGCCCATCACCCTGTTATCCCACCCACCCACCATCTCACCTTCTGCAGCCATCAGGTTGTTTCCCAGAATCAAGAGTCTCCTATGGTTTTTCTCTCTTTCTGATTTCTTTCATTCAGTTTTCCTTCCCTTCTCCTATGATCCTTTGTGCTATTTCTTATATTCCACATATGAATGAAACCATACAACAGTTTTTCTCTTATTGACTTATTTCATTTAACATAATCTCCTCTAGTTCCATCCATGTTGATGTGAATGTCAGATATTCATCCTTTCTGATGGCTGAATAATATTCCCTGTATATATGAACCACATCTTCTTTATTCATCTGTTGAAGGACAACTTTATTTTTTAAATGATAACAGCAAAGTAATGTCTATCAATTTGGCAAATGTAAGAACAAATAATTTTAATTGATTCTGAGAGGATGTTTTTCATTGATGTAAACACAAGTACAACTATTCAAAGTATTTTATTGGCTATGATGATATTTGATGGATTTGGATAAATTACTTCAAAAGATATCTTTTATTACATCTAGAGCTTTTTCTCCTGGAACAATTTTTCTTTTTAAAAACTGTAATAGTTTTATACTTTTTAAAAAAATATTCAGTTAGCCAAGGTATAATGACATTGATATAATGGTCAATGATTCATTAGTTGAATATATCAACTAGTGCTCATCATATCACATGCCCTCTTTAGTGCTCATCACCCAGTTACCCCATCTTCCCACACACCTCCCTTTCCACAACCCTCAGTTTGTTTCCTGGAGTCAACAATCTCATATAATTTGTCTCTCTGATTTCTTCCCATTCAGTTTCCCCTCTATAGCCCTGTTGTCCTCTGCACTATTCCTTATGTTCCACAAAAGAGTGAAATCATATGATAATTGTCTTTCTCTGCTTGACTTGTTTCACTTGGCATAATCCCTTTCAGTTCCATCCACGTCAATGTAAATGGTAGATATCTATCATTTCTGGTGGTGGAGTAATATTCTATTGTATGTATCAATGACACATCTTCTTATTCATTCATCCAATGAAGGACATCTTGGCTCCTTCCACAGTTTGGCTATTGTTGATAGTCCTGCTATGAACATTGGGGTGTATGTGCTCCTTCTTTTCACTACATCTGTATCTTTAGGGTAAATACCCAGTAGTGCAACTGCTAGGTGCAGGGTATCTCTATTTTTTAAGTCTTGATGAACCTCCATACTGTTTTCCAGAGTGGCTATACCAGCTTGCATCACCCCTCCCCCCCCCCCAGTGTAATAGGATTTGACTTTCTCTACATCCTCGCCAATGTTTATTGTTCCTTGTCTTGTTAATTTTCTGCATTTATTGAAGGGATCATACAGTTTCATCTTTTCTTTTAATCATGCAAAAATGATGACTGCCTTGCAAATATTGAACAACCTTGCATTTTGGGAATACATCTCATTTAATTGTGGTGAATGGTTTTCTTAAGTTTAAGGCATATGGTTTTCTAAATATATTGTTGTATTTAGTTTGATAGTATTTTGTTGAGGATTTCGCATCTATATTTATCACAAAAAAAATGACCTACAGTTTTTTTTTTCATGGTGTCCTTATCTGGTTTTAGCATCAGTGCAATACTAACCTCATAGAAGGAATTTGGAAATTTTCCTTCCTTCTTAGTTTTTTTTTTTTTTTTTTAAGAACAGTTTGTGAAGAATAGGTATTAATTCTTCAAATATTCAGTTGAATTCACCTGTGAAGCCATCTGGCCCAGAAATTTTGTTTGTTGGAAGTTTTCTTATTACTGATTCAATTTATTTACTGATAATTGGTCTGCTCAAATTTTCTATTTCTTCTTGGTTCAGTTTTGGTAGGTTATACATTTCTAGGAATTTATTCATTTCTTCTAAGTTGTCCAATTTTTTGGCATTTAAGTTTTCATAATATTCTGTTACAACCATTTGTATTTCTGTGGTGTTGGTTGTAATTTCACCTCTTTCATTAAGGATTTTGTTTATTTTGGGTCTCTCCCTTTTTTGAAAAAAATTGATGAGTCTTTCCAGAAGACATCAATTTTTTTTTTATCTTTTCAAAGATATAACTCCTGGTATTATTAATCTGTTCTACTGTATTTTTAGTTTATATATCATTTATTTCTGCTCCAAACTTTATTATTTCCTTCATTTTGTTGGGCTTGGATTTGTTTGTTCTTCTTTCTCTAGCTCCATTAGGTTTAAGGCTAGATTGTTTACTTGAGCTCTTTCTTGGTTCTTGAGATAGGCCTATATTGCTATAAACTTCCTTCTTGTGATCCACTTTTGCTGCATCCCACAGATTTTGACTGTTGTATGTTCATTTTCATTTGTTTCCATGAAATTTTTATTTCTTCTATAATTTCTGTGTTGACCCATCCATTGTTTAATATCATGTTATTTAACCTCCACATATCTGTGGTGTTTAAAGATTTTTACTGTGGTTGATTTCTAAGTCCATGGTGTTGTGGCCAGAAGGTTGCATGCTATGACTTCCCTTTTTAATTTGTTGAGACATTTTTGTGGACTAAAATGGAATCAAATCTGCAGCATGTTCCATGTGCAGTTGAAAATAATGTGTATTTTGGTGTTTTAGGATGGAATGTCCAGAATATGTTTGCAAAATCTATCTGGCACAGTGTGTCATTCAAAGCCATGTTTCCTTGTTCATTTTCTCTTTGGATGATATGACTATATAAATAAGTGAGGGATTTAAGTCTCCTACTATTATTGTATTGCTATTTACTAGTTCCTTTATATTTATTATTAACTTTTTTGGGTGCTCCAAAAAAAGTTAATTTGAAAAAAGTTAACTTAAAAAGTTAAGTTTGGTGAATTAATATCTAGAACTGTTATATTTTCTTATCAGGTTGTCCTGATAAGAAAATATAACTTAAAAAGTTAAGTTTGGTGAATTAATATCTATAACTGTTATATTTTCTTATCAGGTTGTCCTCTTTATCATTATATAAAGTTCTGATGAATGAATTGAGTAAAATTGCAGGATAAAAAAATTAATGTGCAAAAATCTGTTGCATTACTACATAATAATAATAGGTAGCAGAAAGTGAAATTAAGAAAACAATCATAGTTACAATTGCACTAAGGCCAATAAACTATCTGAGAATAAACTTAACCAAGAATATGAAAGACCTTCAATCTGAAAGTTATGAAACACCCTAGGAAGAAATTCAAGTTGATGAAAAGAATAAAGAATATTCTTAAAATGTGTGTACTACCTGAAGAAATCTACATATTTAATGCAATCCCCATCAAAATACCAACAATATTTTTTATAGAACTGGAACAAACTATCCTAAAACTTCTGTGGAAATACAAAGACCCAGAACAGCCAAAGCAATCTTGAAAAAGGAAGACAGAAGTTAAGGGTAGTATATGATGAGCACTGGATATTATATTCAACTAATGAATCATTGAACATTATATCAAAAACTAATACTATCTTGGCTAATTGAATTTTAAAAAAAGAAGAGTAGTAGGGGACCCTATGTTTGCTTCTTCCCTCAAACATAGCAAATAACTATCAAATCACTCTAAATGCCCAAGAAATCAGTCTGAGGACTGAGAGAACAAACTGCACATCTAGAAGGAGAAAAATGCCACACTCTAGAAGGTAGGAGCTGCAGATTGTTGATTTGGCAGAGAAAAGAATTACAGGTGCTGTAGAAGGAAAAGAGCTCTGATCACAGAGAGAGGGGAAAGAGAGAGAGAGAGAGAGAGAGAGAGAGAGAACAATAAGCAGAAGACTGCACAAGAAAAACTTTCCCCCAAAACCTGGGTAAAGGAGAGGGGTTGACTTTCAGTAGTTCTTCTAAGCAATGTATCTCTAAGTCTGAAGTTTTAGAAGTCTGCACCATTACCAGTGTTGTGCCTGGTGGGCTTAGCGGTGTTCATGTGGAGGAGAGCAGAAGCCTGGGAGAAGACAATGTGGTCTGAGGACCCCTGGGTTGTGCAGGGAGAAAAATTTCCCCTTCTTGTAGCACTGACTCTCAGGGAACAAATGAGAGGGGGGTGCCCTTGAACAGCCATATTAATTAGCACAACAGAGGCAAATGCTGAAGGTAGTTAAACTGGAAGCCAGGTTTGGCTGCACTTTACCATAAACTCCTAGCCCTGTGTGGTCATGGCCAACCACAGGGTGGCCAGACCCTCCCCCAAATGATCAGTGTGGGTTTTCAGTGTGCCAGGTCCATAAAATTTGGAGCTTTGAACCCCATCTGCAAACCTGAGATAAAACACAGGAGTACTGAGCCATCAAGCAGACAGATGGCTAAGCCACTTACAGTGTGAGGCAGAGTACTGACAGAAATCCAGGACACAAGAAGGGAGTTTGTTCCCTCTTCCATGAGGGCTTCCTGAACAGTGACAGGTATGAACATCCATCTCCAGGGATGGATGGTGGGGATGACACCATTTCTCCCTGACCATCAGCATGGCAGACTTCAGTGAGGAACACAGTGCCCCCAGTGGAAGCTGGAGTGGCTTACACCAAACCCCACCCCACTTCGCCCTGAGGGTACATCTTTATCTTTACTAGGACAAGCCAAACCATCTCATCAGTCCTGTCTCCCAGAAGACCAGCAAAAACTCCCCACATGTAACAACTCTACTGATCATAGAATGCTGCAAACTTTCAGCTCTAGGGCAAATAGGATCTAGCCTTTTATAACAAGCAGAACACATACACCTAGTTAAAACTCACAACACACTGGGCCAGCTGCAAGGGCTCCATATTGAAGGCAAGGAGAAACTCTGCAGAGGACTTACCTGGGGAAAAGGGTAGCCAAAACACAACAACAGGGTGCCCACTGTTAATTACTTCCTGAAGCAACAGGCTCTGGACTGTATAGGAATTCTTCTTAATATAGCCATTACTTTCAGCAGCAGGAAATGTAACAGGTTTCCCTAAAATACAGTAGACATAGGTGTAGGCAAAATACCAAGATGGAAGAATTTATGCCAAAAGAAAGAACTGGAAGAGGTCACAACCAGGGATCTAATCAGAACAGAATTAAGTAATATGTCTGAACTAGAATTTAAAACAATCATAAGGATACTAGGTGGGCTTGAGAAAAGCACAGAACACAAATAATAAATTCCTTTCTTCAGAGATAAAAAGAACAAAGAACTAGTCAGGCCAAAGAAAATGTGCCATAACTGAGATCCAAAACTGACTGGATGTAATGTCAATGAGGATAGAAGAAGCAGAGGAACAAATCAGTGATACAGAAGATAAAATTGTGGAGAACCATGAAACTGAAAAGAAGAGGGAAAGAAAACTCTTGGATCATGAATTGTAGACTTAGGTAATTCACTGACTCTATAAAGTGTAATACCATTCATTGATGTGGGAAACAAAGGCAAATGAAATGTAGCTTAAATTAAAATCTGATAGACACCTGAAACAGCAAAGCATGACCTTCCCCAAGGAACTCATTACTGCCTTAGTACCTTAATGTTTAAAGTAATATTGTCTTGGCAATAGTTGGCCCCTCAAGGTCCTGAAAGCCTTGCTTCCAGATTCCTTGGAGACTTGTGCTATCCTTAATCCCCACTAATTAAAAATTATAAAATCAGTCACTCCTTACAATCCCAGTAGAGCTTTTTCTGCCCACAGGTCCTGTCCTATGAGTAGGCAATGGGCTAGGATATAGGCAGGGGGGATAGGAAGCCCCTGACTCCCCTGACAAGGCTCTGAAACTATTCCTAGCAGATGGTGAAACCGAGAGCTGAAAAATAGCTAAGAGAACAAACCAAGACAATAATCTCAAAGCCACAAGCTTCCCAGTCAGTTCTCAATAAAAGGCTGCCATTAATCATCCCCCCCAATGGCCGTCCATTCAGGACCTCTCTCACCTTAAGAGCTTTTTTCTTTCCTTTCTGTTCTTTTCTTGACTTAATAAACTTTCACTTTACTTCACCATTTTGTGTCTGGGAGATTCATTCTTTGACCCCATGAGACACTGAAATCCTATAAAAATATCATAGGAGTCCTAGAAGAGAAAGAGATGGAAAAAAGGACAGAAGCATTATTTGAGCAATTTATAGCTGAAAACTTCGGTAATCTGGGAAAGGGAACGGTCCCAAATCCAGGAGGCACAGAGAACCCCCATAAAAATCAACAAAAGCCAGCTAACACCAAGACATATCACAGTAAAATTTGCAAAATGTAGAGATAAGGAAGAAATATTGAAATTAGCAAGAGAAAAGAAATCCCTAACCTACAAGGGAAGACAAATCAGGCTAGCAATGGATCTTTCCACAGTATTTCTGTTATGTCTCAGGCATGTTGCTGGGTTGCAAAACTCCAAATTTTCAGGACCCAGGGCAGCATGCACTCATACTGATCCTCAGTGGGAGGATCTTTCCATTCTATGGCTGGTGCCTGTCTGTCCTAGAAAAGCAGTTGCAGGAATCACAGGGGATCAGAGTTTATGATAAATTGTAGAAAAAAGCTGGCACTAAGGTTTGCTGCCCTTAGCAGGTGTCTCTGTTTCTATTCTAATGAACAGGACAGCATTTTGATACCCTCCATCTCTTTTTGTCCCCTTAGAGACCATACCACCTCTCCCAAATACACTCCAAGAAGGGAACCTATCTCTCTCAGTGTGTCCAGGGGATCCTCAGTCCGTGTTGTCTGGTTCTGGACCTCCTGTTCCCTCTCCACAAGAGAAACTGTCCACCAGGCTCCACCTAGCAATGTCACAGACTTCCACAACTTCAGATTTTGATCTCTGATCTTTGTAATAACTTGCAATAATCAATACCTCTTGTTTTCTCAGTCAGTAGTTTTGGGGAAGTATTTCTCTTGTGCAATCATGTGTGCACTGCTTTCTCTCTGTTTTTTTTTTTTTTTTTTTTTTTTCTGTCTTTTTTTTCTCTCTGAGATCAAGGCTCCCTCACTTGCACAGCACCTGAGTTTTTTCTCCCTCTAATCACACATCTGTAGCTCTTACCTTAGATGATGCGGCCTCCTTTCTCCCTCTCATTCTGCAGTTTATTCTCTCAGCATTCAGACCAATTTCTTGGGTGTTTGGAATGATTTGATATTTATCTAGCTGTGTTTGAAGTATGAGGAAGCATATGGTCCCCCTACTGCTCTGCCATCTTAATTCCAAGCTCACCATTATTTCTTTAAATAAGATTTCTGTCCCCTTCCCTCTTCACCTAAAATTCTAATAATTCACAAATTGGTTCTTTTCTTGATATAACATAGGTCATTTGTTCTTTACCATTTTTCATTCTTTATTTTTTTCCTCTAGTTGGAAAATTCAATTAGTTTGTCTTTGAGCTCACTGATTTTTTTCTGTTTCTTCAAACCTGATTTGGAAGATATCTATTGATTTCTTTAGTTCAGTCATCGTATTCCTCAGTGCTAAAATTTCCGGTTCTTTATTATGTTTTAATATCTTCTTGTTTAACTTCTTATATTGTTCTTGTATTACTTTCCTGATATTGGTTTTGTTTTGTTTTGTTTCTTTTTTTTTCTTTCCTGATATTGTTAATTTTTTATCTCTATTCTCTTACAGCTTTTTGAGCATCCTGAGAACCAGTATTATGAATTATTTGTTAGGTAATTTCTTTATCTCCATTTCTTTGGATTTAGTTACTGGAGACTCACAGTATTCCTTTGGTGGAATCATGTTTCCCTGATTCTCCCAGATCCTTGGGGTCTTCTGGAGGTGTTTGTGTGTAAATGCAATCACCTTTTCTAAGATTTATATAATTAACTTGGTTAAAAAAAAAAGACTTCCACTTGCAAATGGGAGTCACACTGGAGTGAGATGACCCTGGGCCTAGTGATAGGCATCAAATGGGAGATGTGTGGTGACACGTGGGCATTCTTTTCAACTCAGGCCACTGGGTCCACAGCCTTGCAAATGTATAGGTTTTGGTACATGCTACCATGTGTCCATAGTGACTTCAAGAGCTATTAGATTCCTCAGCTGTGCCTCCAGATCCAGTAGGTAGGAATCATTGCAAGCAGGGGTGTTATCCAGAACTAGTGGTGTGCACATATTTGGCTGTGGAAACCAGCTGAATGTACATATTTAGTGGCAGTTGCCAGGTGCAGACACATGTAGTTACTCAGCCCAGGATAGGCAGGTGTTGTCACGTTGCTATTTAATAGACCTTAGATGCTCTGTCTTGTTGCCTGCACATGGCAGTGTAGTAGGTTGAGGGAGTTGGGAAGACAGAATTCAGGTACTCAGCTGTAGAAGCTAGCTTTTCAGGTGATCACAAGTGAGTGACAGAAAATAGGGTCTTATTTCAGCTCAGAAGCAGCTGTTGTGGCCATGGATGCCAGATGTTCTCTCCTGTGGTTGCAGTCTTTCCTGGGTGTACATACACAGTGAAAGCTGATGGTGAGTGTCAGGCAGGCAGTGTGCAGGCACACAATTAGAGGGGCTAGACTGAAGGACACACAGTTATGGGAGTTATCCACAAGGACCTGGACTGGTGTCTTGCACTTATATGGCTACAGAAGTATGGGTGGCTGCTTTTGTGATTCCTGGGCTAGGAGGGGGAGGTAGAGGTGGGGCTTCTGGTGGCTGGAGTTAGTGAATGTGAATACTTGGGAAAGCTGGCAAAATCTACAGGGTGTTTGCAGCAGCTGTGCAGGCTGTTGATTTTTTCCTCATTATCAAAAGCTGCTGGTTTGTCTACAGAGCAGATTACTGTGAACCCTAATCATTTACATGCATGGATGCTATCAGTAACCCCTGCTATTCTTCATTATTCCTATCCATCCTTACACACCTCAGTTTTATTGGTCTGGGTAGAATAAAATGGAAGCAGAACCTTAATGAAGTACCCTGAAAAGCTGGGAAAGCTAGTGTATCACTCAATTTTCTTTTTAGTTGAGGTAAACTGAAACTCATTCTAGCTGGGGAGTTTCCTCTTGGCAATGAGAAATGCCAGTCTGGAGATGGGATGAAGTAGGGAAAATAATGCTGTCTTCCTTCTTATCTTGTGTACTTATATTCAGGTTTTTTATTCCACTCTTGCCAAACTTTATTGAATGGACTCCAGAGCTCTCCTAGAGGTTTTTATTCATGGATAGCTGTGTAATTGTTGATCTTAGTGAGGAGACAGAGGCAGGAACCTCCTATATTGTTCTACTGATGATATCACTCTGGCCTCAACTGTTGATTAAATAAATAGATGCAGTTCAAGCTACAACCCTCGTGATGATTTTACCCTGGTCAATATTTCACATAAGTCCAAAAGCCTCTAAATGGTAAGGATATGCTATGTCTCATGCTTAGAAGTGCAACTTTCTGACAATAGAAACCTGGTATTTCCATTTACCTCTAGCTATCTTCAAGTGAGACCATTTTTAAAATTTTATTTATTTATTTATTTATTTATTTATTTATTTATTTATTATGTTAGTTACTATACAATACATCATTATTTTTTGATATAGTGTTCCAAGATTATTTGCTTGCATATAAAAACCAGTGCTCCATGCAATACATGCAATTCTTTTTTTTTTAATATTTTATTTATTTATTTGACAGACAGAGATCACAATTATGCAGAGAGGCAGGCAGAGGGAGAGACAGAGGAGGAAGCAGGCTCCCCGCTAAGCAGAGAGCCCGATGCGGGGCTCGATCCCAGGACCCTGGGATCATGACCCGAGCCGAAGGCAGAGGCTTTAACCTACTTGAGCCATCCAGGCACCCCAATACATGCAATTTTTAATACCCATCACAAGGCCAACCCATTTCCCCACAATCTCTCTCCTAAAACGTTCATTTTCTTTCTTGGAGTCCACAGTCTCTCATGGTTTATCTCCCCTTCTAATTCACCCCCACTTCATTTTTCCCTTCCTTCTCTTAATGTCCTCCATATTATTCCTTATGTTCCATAAATAAGTGAAACCATATTGTAATTGACTTTCTCTGCTTGACGTATTTCACTCAGCATAATCTCCTCCAGTTCTATCCATGTCAATGCAAACGTAGGTTGTTCATCCTTTCTGGTGGCTGAGTAATATTCCATTGTGTATATAGACCACATATTCTTTATCCACTCATCTGCTGAAGGCCATCTTGGCTCTTTCAACAGCTTGGCTGTTGTGGATATTGTTTCTATGAATATAGGGGTCAATATGACCCTCCTTTCACTACATCGGTATCTTTGGGGTAAATACCCAGTAGTATAAATGACAGGTCAAAAAATGGGGTTTTTGTTTTTGTTTTTGTTTTGAGGAACCTCCACACTGTTTCCCACAGTGGCTGCACCAACTTGCATTCCCACTAACAGTGTAAGAGAGTTCCTCTTTCTGCACAACCTCTCTAGCCTTTTTTTTCTTGCCTTGTCCAATTTTTGACATTCTAACTGGTATAAGGTGGTAGGTATCTCAAAGTGGTATGATTTGAATTTCCCTGATGGCTAATGATGAGGAACATTTTTTCTTGTGTCTCTTAGCCATTTGTAGGTCTTCATTGGAGAAGTGTCTGTTCATGTCTTCTGCCCATTTTTTGAGTTGATTATTTGTGTTTTGGGTGTTGAGTTTGAGAAGTTCTTTATAGATCTTGAATATCAGCCTTTTGTCTGTAGTGTCATTTGCAAATATCTTCTTCCATTCTGTGGATTGCCTCTTTGTTTTGTTGTGTTTCCTTTGCTGTGCAGAAGATTTTTGTCTTGATGAAGTCCCAAAAGTTCATTTTCACTTTTGTTTCTTTTGCCTTGGAGATGCATCTTGGAAGAACTTTCTGTGGCTGATATCAAAGAGGTCACTGCCTATGTTCTCATCCAAGATTTTGATGGATTCCTGTCTCACATTGAAGTCTTTCATCCATTTTGAATTTATTTTTGTGTATGGTGTAAGGAAATTGTCGAGTTTCATTCTTCTGTATATAGCTGTGCAATTTACCAGCACCATTTATTGAATAGATTGTCTTTTTTCCACTGCATATTTTTTCCTGTTTTGTCGAACATTTTTTGACCATAGAGTTGAGGGTTCATTTCTGGGCTTTCTACTCTGTTCTATTGGTTTCTGTGTCTGTTTTTGTGCCAGTGATGCCCCCAGCTTTGCTTTTCTTTTTCAGCATTTCCTTAGAAATTTGGGGATATGTTCTGATTCCATACAAATTTTAGGATTGTTTGTTCCAGCACTTTGAAAAATGATGATGGTATTTTGATCAGGATGGCATTGAAAGTACAGATTGCCTTTGGGAAGCATAGATATTTTAACAATGTTTATTCTTCTGCATGAGGATGGAATGTTGTTCCACCTTGTTGTGTCTCTTCAATTTCTTCCCTGAGTGTTCTGTAGTTCCTAGTATATAGATCCTTTACCTCTTTGGTTAGGTTTATTCCAATGTATTTCACGGATTGTGTTGCTATTGTAAATGGAATTGATTCTCTAATTTCCCTTTGTGCAGTTTCATTGTTAGTGTGTAAGAAAGCAACTGATTTTTGTGCATTGCTTTTGTATCTTGCTACATTATTAATTTTCTGTATGAGTTCTAGTAGCTTGGGGGTGGAGTCTTTTGGGCTTTCCACATAAAGCTAGTCATATGTGAAGAGAGTTTGACTTCTTCTTTGCCAATTTGAATATTTTTTTTTTATCTGACTGCTGTTTTAGGACTTCTAGTGCTATGTTGAACAACAGTGGCAAGAGTGGGCATCCTTGTGGTTTTCCTGATCTCAATTGAAAGGATCTCAGATTTTCCCCAACAAGAGTGATATTTGCTGTGGGTTTTTTATAGACAGATTTTATAAAGTTGAGGACTGTTCTCTCTGTACCTATATTCTGAAGAGTTTTAACCAGAAAAGCATGCTGATTTTGTCAAATGCTTTTGAGGCATCAGTTGAGAGGACCATGTGGTTCTTCTCTATTCTCTTAGTGATTTGTCCTATCACATTGATTGATTTGTGAATGGTGAACCACCCTTGCATCCCAGGGATAAATTCCACCTGGTCATGGTGGATAAACTTTTTATTGTACTGTTGGATTTTATTAGCTTGGATCTTGTAGAGAATCTTGGCATCCATATTCGTCAGGGCCCTTGGTCTGAAATTTACCTATTTGATGAGATCTTTGCCTGGTCTGGGGAGCAGGATAATGCTGGCTTCATAGAAAGAGTAGGGAAGTTTTCCTTCTGTTTCATTTTTTTTTAATTTCTTTTCAGTGTTCCAGAATTAATTGTTTATGCATCACACCCATCCATGCAATACATGTCCTCCATAATACCCACCACCAGGCTCACCTAACTTCCCACCCTCAGCCCCTTCAAAACCCTCAGATTTTTTTTCAGAGTCCATGGTCTCTCATGGTTCATCTCCCTGTTCTATTTTCAAAAACTCCCTTCTCCTCTCCATCTCCCCATGTTCTCCATGTTATTTCTTATGCTCCACAAATAAGCAAAACCATATGATAATTGACTTCCCTGTTTCACTTATTTCACTCAGCATGATCTCTTCCAGTCACATCCATGTTGATACAAACGTTGAGTATTCATCCTTTCTGATGAAAGCATAATACTCCATAGTATATATGCACCACATCGTCCTTATCCAGTTGTCTGTTGAAGGGCATCTTGGCTCTTTCCTCAGTTTAGTGACTATGGTCACTCTTGCTATGAACATTGGGGTAGAGATGGCCCTTCTTTTCACTACATCTGTATCTTTGGGGTAAATACCTAGTAGTGCAATTGCAGGGTCATAGGGAAGCTCTATTTTTAATTTCTTTTTTTAAACTTATTTATTTATTTGACAGACAGAGTTCACCAGCAGGCAGAAAGGCAGATAGAGAGAAAGGAGGTAGCAGGCTCCATGCTGAACAGAGATCCCCATGGGGGGCTCTATCCTAGAACGTTGAGATCATGACCTGAGCTGAAGGCAGAGACTTAACCCACTGAGCCACCCAAGTGCCCCTATTTTTAATTACTTAAGAAATCTCCACACTGTTTTCCAAAGTGGCTGTAACAACCTGCATTCCCACCAACAGTGAAAGAAGGTTCCCCTTTCTCCACATCCTCTCCAACACATGTTGTTTCCTGTCTTGCTAATTTTGGTCATTATAACTGGTGTAATGTGGTATCTCAATGTGGTTTTAATTTGAATCTCCCTTGTGGCTAGTTATGATGAACATTTTTTCATGTGTCAGATAGCAATTTGTATGTCTTCATTGGAGAAGTTTCTGTTCATGTCTTCTGCCCATTTTTTGACATGAATATCTGTTTTGTGGGTGTGGAGTTTGAGTTCTTTATAGATCCTGGATATCAGCCTTTTGTCATAGTGTCATTTGTGAATATCTTCTCCAAATCTGTGGGTTGCTTCTTTGTTTTGTTGACTGTTTCATTTGCTGTGCAGAAGCTTTTGATCTTGCTGAGTCCCAAAATTTCATTTTTTCTTTTGCTTCCTTTGCCTTTGGAGATATATCTTGAAAGAAGTTGCTGTAGCTAATATTGAAGAGGTTACTGCCTATGTTCTCCTCTATGATTCTGATGGATTCCTGTCTCACGTTGAGGTCTTTTATCCATTTCGAGTTTATCTTTGTGTATGGTGTAAGAGAATGGTCCAGTTTCATTCTTCTACACATAGCTGTCCAATTTTCCTAGCACCACTTATCGAAGAGACTGTTTTTTCCACTGTATGTTTTTTCCTGCTTTGTCGAGGACTATTTGACCATAGAGTTGAGGGTCCATATCTGGACTCTCTACTCTGTTCTATGTGTCTGTTTTCATGCCAGTACCATGCTGTCTTGGTGATCACAGCTTTGTAGTAAAGCTTGAAATCAGGCAACATGATCCTGCCAGTTTTGTTTTTCTTTTTCAACATTAACTTAGCAATTCAGAATCTCTTCTGACTCCATATAAATTTTAGGAGTACTTGCTCCATCTCTTTGAAAAATACCAGTAGATTTTGATCAGAATGGCATTAAACGTGTAGACTGCTCAAGGTGGTATAGACATTTTAGCGATGTTTATTCTTCTGATCCAAGAACATGGAATGGTCTTCCATCTTTTTGTTCTTTGATATCTTTCATGTGTGTTCTGTACTTCCTTGTGCACAGATCCTTTACCCCTTTGGTTAAGTTTATTCCCAGGTATTTTATGGTTCTTGATGCTATAGTAAATGGAATCAATTCTCTAATTTCCCTTTCTTTGTTTTCATTGTTAGCATATAAGAAAACAACTGATTTCTGTACATTGACTTTGTATCCTGCACATTACTGGAGTTCTACTAGTTTGGGGGTGAAATCTTCTGGGTTTTTCATATAAAGTATCATGTTATCTGCGAAGAGAGAGAGTTTGACTTCTTCATTGCCAATTTGAATACATTTTATTTCTCTTTGTTGTCTGATTGCTGTTGCTAGGACTTTTAATACTATGTTGAACAAGAGTGGTGAGAGTGGGCACCCTTGTCGTATTTCTGATGTCAACAGGGAAGGCTGTCAGCTTTTTCCCATGGACGATGATATTTGCTGTGGGTTTTTCATAGATAGATTTTATGAAGTTCAGGAATGTTCCCTCTATCCCTATACTTTGAAGCATTTTAATCAGGAACGGATGCTGCATTTTGTCAAATGCTTTTTCTGCATCAATTGAGAGGACCATGTGGTTCTTCTCTCTTCTTTTATTAATTTGTTCTGTCACATTGATTGATTTGCATATGTTGAACCACGCTTGCAACCCAGGGATAAATTCCACCTGGTCATGGTGGATAATCTTTTTAATGTGTCTTTGATCCCATTTGCTAGGATTTTGTTGAGAATCTTGGCATCCATATTCATCAGGGATATTGGTCTGAAATTCTCCTTTTTGGTGGGTCTTTGCCTGGTTTGGGGATCAGAGTAATGCTGGCTTCATAAAAAGAGCCTGGAAGTTTGCCTTCCACTTCAATTTCTTGAAACAGCTTCAGGAGAATAGGTGTTATTTCTTCTTTGAACGTTTGGTAGAATTTCCCAGGGAATCTGTCAGGTCTGTGGCTCTTGGTTTTTGGGGGTTTTTGATCACTTCTTCAATCTCGTTACTAGCTTTCAGTCTGTTCAAGTTGTCAGTTTCTTCCTGGTTCAGTTTTGGAAGTTAATAGTTTTCCAGGAATGCCATTTCATCTAGGTTGCTTAATTTATTGGCATATAACTGTTGATAATAACTTCTGATAATTGTTTCTATTTCCCTGGCGTTAGTTGTGACCTCTCTCATTCATAATTTTATTAATTTGGGCCTTCTCTCTAGCTGCCCTAAGATGATTCACGAGTTTCACTATTACATGCCTGGGTGTTGGTCTTCTCCCCTTGATCTTGGGGGTTATCCTTTCTGCCACTACAACACGAATACTTGTTTCATTCCACAGATTAGGGAAATTCTCAGCTAGGATTTGCTCAACTCTATCTTCTTGCTCTCTCTTTTTCTCCAACCCCTCAGGGATCCCAATAATTCTGACATTTGAATATTTCATGGCTTCATTTATTTCACTAATTCCTTTTTCATGGATTTTAAGCTGTTTGTTCCAGGCCTCCTCCTGATCCTTCTTTTCTATCAGTTTTTCTTCTAGATCATTAATTCATTATTCTGCTTCATTTACCCTAACTGTTAGAGTATCTAGATTAGATTGGATTTAATGGATAGCATTTTTAATCTCTGCCAGATCAGCTCTCACTTCTGCCCTTGGAGAATCTATGTTGCCTTTAATGGTTTTCTCCAACCTAGCTATTATTTGCATAACTGTTACCTTGAAGTCTATTTCCAACATCTTGCTTATATCCATATTCATTTCTTCTGTGGCAGAGGTCACAGACTCTGTATTTTTCCTGTGTTGGGGGTTCCTCCTCCTCTTCATTCTGGTGAGAGGTGGTTGAGGGAATGTACAGAGTCCAAACTATTGACCACAACTGAAACAAGATGTATCTGTTTTATAGGGACCTTCAGGTTGTTGGCCTTGTGTTCCTTCAGTATATCTTCTGGGGGAGAGGTCTGCCATGCTGTTACTCAGGCAACTGTTTGGACAGTATTACCTTGCCCCCTGTGGGGTGAGATGGGCTCAGTAAAAACAAGTTTTGGGGGACTTTTATTCTCTGGCAGCTTTCCCTGGTGTTTTTTTTTTTGTGTGTGTGTGTGTCTTCCAAGAGTGAAAGCAGAAGTGATTATATCCAATCCCCTGTCTCAGAACAGAAAGATTGCAGTTTGTTCTCCAGAAAGCCTTCCAGGCCATACTGACTCTGTTTTTGTCTATTCTGCTAAAAACCTCAGCATCCTCAGTTGAGCAGCACACAGCAGCACTCCCAGCCCTCACTTCAGGTCCAGGCACATCTCTGCCCTTTGTGCTTCTAAAATTTCTAGCCACCCCCAGTTCACGTATGCACCCCTGCGGCTCCAGGGTTCAGTCTAAGGGGCTGTACTAAAGTCTTTTCCCTGCCTCTGCCTGTCTGCGAGTCTCTGCCTGGTTCCCAGCACAGGTTGCTTTTGTGCTCCTGTGTTATTTCACTTTCCTGATGCCAGTGCTTATGTTGGCTCCCTCCCCCTTCTGTTTATCTTCTAATACCTGCCTGCAGAATTGTGGCTCCCTACTTCATACCTCAAAATCATCTGCTGGAGATATTCTGTTGGTATAGATCCTTATATATCTTCTTACATCTTAGGCTAATTTCATGGGTGTTCTCAGAGTGATCTTTTAGATATCCAGCTCATTTCAGGGGACCAGTTGAAATAGGGTCCCCGTGCTCGCTTCGGCAGCACATATACTAAAATTGGAATGAAATAGGGTCTCCTGCTCTTCTGCCATCTTGGCCCCCTAGAGAATAATTTTTCAATACTTTATTTTTAAATAACCTCTATACCCAACATGGGACTTAAACTCACAAATCCAAGATCAAAAGTTGCCTGCCTCACCAACTGAGCCACTCAGGTATCCTGTGACAGAGCTTTAAATCTGGTGTTGTGTGTCACTTCTTTTAGGTCCAGGAATGGAAATGGGAAAGGTGGCCATCAGCTAGCTTCACATTGGACACAAGGTTACATGACCTTTAGGATTTGCTTATTGATTATTGTGGGTCATTCCCATTTTCACCTAGGGAGGGAGGGATAGGTGTCTATATGGCATAAGGATGCTTTACTTATCTCAGAGTTTTGCTGAGTCTCAAATAATATACTGTGTGTGAACACTTCTAGTCATAGAACACTACACCAAAAAAGCATATTGTTAAAATGCTAAATAAATTGCTGAAGAAAACTTATTTTTATGATTTTATGCTGTCACCTTTCATAGTGTGAATTAAATATGTACAATCAAATCTTGTTACACACTGGACAAGGCAATTTTCTGATCTTCTTGTCTCCTATAGAATTTAATTCATATATTTTCATGTTTTGTGACACTTTAAACCAGTAAATATTTAACTACTTAATTTTCTATTTTAGGACTTCCTGGTTTATAGAGTCTTTTCATGTGAATGCTAATTTTACGTTTTGGAGGAGAAGTACATATTGGGCAATTTTTCACTTTTATTAAACCTTTCTAACACTATTGGGCAACTATAAGAAATAGTTCTTTGATATTTCTCAATTGTCATAATGACACAAGTTCTATGTGGCAAGATTTTCTCTAATTTAAGATGTCTGTATCTTGCTCAATTCACAAGGATTGCTGTTGGTTGCCAGGTATTGGAAAGCCGCAAAAGAAATTTTCACAATGGCTCAACATTTCAAAATTCATGCAAATATTAAAAACTAGGAATTTTCCGGGTACTCCTAATATCAGATCAGAATTGCATTTGAAATTTTAATACATCACCTATTGCTATCATATAAGATTTGTCCCGGAATCTATTCAAGTAATTGTATACCTTTCATGTTGCAGGTGAGAAAAAAGAAAAAAAAAAAAGCCCAACATATAGAGACTTAAGATCATGCAGTTAGGTAAAAGGGGAGCTCTGGAGCTTCTGTTTGACTTTCCCTATGTTATGCTACCTACCTTGAAGTGATCTGGACCCCTTTTGTTGCAGAGAACTGAAAGCCTCAATTACTATAGACTCTGTATTTGAGTACCTATTTAATCATGTTCTGTCTTTGTGGATTTGGTGCTGTGAGGATTTCAGCATCTTGCTTTCATGGTCATGTTCAGTTTATTGTCATCTGTAAAATGTTCAGAAATTAGTGAAGTGTGCACAGATCTAAACTGGGCATCTGAAATATGTATTAAGAAAACAGAAATTACATTATTTGCTTTTCTAAAAAGTTCACAACTTCAGTTTATTTAACCTCTTACCCATTTTTCCTTATCGTTGTTAATAAAATAGTGTTCATCACTTTAGATTATTTGAATTGTATCAATTTTCAGTTGCAATACAACAAATGATCTGAAAAATATCTTAGACATGCTAATTACAAAATATAATTTTTATAAAACTGATTATTCTTAATGACTTAACAGTTTCCTTTAAATATTGCCTTTAAGTTGCTCTCAGTAGGTATCTCTATGTTCATGAAAGTAGACACAGAAGAAAAGCTGAATGGAAATAGAAGCAAAGCAAAACTCTCTAATCTCTCATAATATTCTGTATTTATAAAACTATTAAAGCAAGTTTCCCCAAGTCTTTGAACAAGTCATATATATATTTTTTTTAATTTGGGAACTTTGGTAAAATCAGTAAAAGTTGATTAGAAATACTTCACTCTCTGGTATAAGCCACCCTTTTTCTAGTGGGCCCCTGTCCATTTCTGAGCAGCAGTGACTGTCTAACATATTTTTTTAAAGATTTTATCTACTTATTTGACAGAGATCACAAGTAGGTAGAGAGGCAGGCATAGAGAGAGGAGGAGGCAGGCTCCCCGTGGAGCAGAGAGCCCAATGCGGGGCTGGATCCCAGGACCCTGGGATCATGACCTGAGCCAAAGGCAGAGGCTTTAACCCACTGAGCCACCCAGGTGCCCCTGTCTAAAATATTTTTTATGCAGAATCCAAATCTCAATTTTTCTAATGCTATTTATTGAGGAAAAGACTCATTTTTCCTGAATTGGGTATTGTGAAAGAAACTAGAATTATGGAAATAATTATACTTATAGAGATAAAGAAAATAACTCATTTTTCAAATTAACAGAATGTAGCCATTCTGGGAACTATGGATAAAAAGTAAATTACAGAGATGGATACAGTACGATGTGAGAGATATTATGACTTTGGCATGTCTGTAAGAGTATCCACAAAGACTTTGGACATAGACCAGGCAACACAGTTGCAAATATGGCACCAGACTCAGAATATAGGTCTCAGGCAAGAAACAAATAACCTTAGAATCCAAACCTATAAGTATCTTAGCTCACAGAGATGTATTAACTGGCTATATGATCAAAGGCAAAATTTTAAAAATCAGGTTTATTAGGAAATAATTTACAACATACAATTTACTCCTTTTAGTGTATAGCTCTGAGTGTTGATCAATGCATTCAACCATGTAGCCACAATCATGAAAAAAATAATTCCATCACCCCCAAAATTTATTTTGCATGCTTCTGTAATAAGCTCCTCTCCCTACTGCTAGTCCCCTGACAACCACTGATTTCTTCTTAATCCTGAGAGTTTAAAAGCAGGATTTTCAATCTTTGTAAGCTTGTTTTTCTCACTTATCAATTGAAATATTAATGATATTATCTATTATTACCTATTTACTGGGATTGTTAAAAAAATTAAATACCCACACATACATATTTGGCACAATGCCTGATTTGCATGAGCATGAGACAAATGTTAGTGAAATGATAAGGATAATGATAAGGATAGTGAAATGATAAGGATGATGATGATAATGGTGAAAACATTAAGCATTGAATTGTAACCCTAAAATTATAACAGTATAGTAAATAAAACTAAGTTAGATGTGGTAAAACCACAATCTCTTATGTAATGTAAAAGCATTTTCTATAGTATCCTGACAATTGATCAATCATCAAGGCTCAATTAAAATGCTTCCATTAATAGAAACTCAGGACTTCTCAAGGCAGCTTATTGCATTAGTGACAGTAATAATTACTTTTTTTTGCCTTTCTATAACTTCTTCTCATAGATCAAAATGACCTCAGCACACACATCCAATTTCTCTTTCACATAGTGAGTCCTTAGAGAACTAGGACCATTTTTCCTTTGAGCTAATTTGTTACTGATTTTTCCTTTATTGCAGGAGGAATATTTGGTTCTGCATTGATGGTGAAAGACATAGCCTCAAATTTTGCACAGTGACACCATTTGTGGTGTAACACTAGGAGGAAGCTCTGAGGTCACTGATGTCAAAGGTAAAAACTATAGCCACACACACACACACACACACACATGCACACACACACACGCAACTGGCTTCCTTGAATTTGTTGGACACCTTTCATCATGTGACCCAGACAGGACTTATTCCTTCAGACTTCCAGGAACTGTATTCACAAACTATGAACTCAATGCCCAAGTACATTTTATTTTACTTTATTATTTTATTTTATTTTATTTCATTTTATACTTTTTAATTTTTTATTTATTTTTAAAACCTTTTTTAAAAGATTTCATTTATTTACTTGACAGAGAGAGACGCAGCAAGAGAAGGAACACAAACAGAGGGAGTGGGAGAGGGAGAAGCAGGCTTCCTGCTGAGGAGGGAGCGCAATGCAGGGCTCCTGGGATCATGACCTGAGCTGAAGGCAGATGCTTAAAAACTGAGCTACCCAGGTGCCCATATTTTATATTTTTTTAGGATATATTTATGTATTTGGAAGAGAGAGAGTGCATTAGTGAGGGGAGGAGCACAGGGGAAGAAGAATCCTTCTGACCATGGTGTCCAGCATGGTGCTCAGTCTCACAACCCTGAGATCATGACCTGAGTCATGAGAGTTAGGTGCTTAACTGACTGAGCCACACACATCCCTCCAAATCCATTTTAGATAAGTCCTTCTAAACTTTTAAGTGAATATAAGTCATTTGGAAACCTCACTGAAATACAGATCCTGACTCAGCAAGTCTGGATCTTGAGATTTTGAACAAGTTGCTTGGTGTTACCCATATTCATTGGCCATAGGCCATTATTTTTTCGTGTGTGTGTCTTTTATCCTTTTTTCCCTCTTTTTAAAACAAAATATTTAAATTCAACTAGCCAAGGTATAATACATCATTGGTTTTTTTATATAATGTTCAATGATTCATCAGTTCAGTATAACACCCAGTGCTCACCACATCACATGTCCACCTTAATGCCCATTATCCACTTACTCCATCCCCCACCCACTTTCCTTTCTGCAACTCCCAGTTTGTTTCCCAGAGTCAAGAGTCTCCTATGGTTTGTCTCCCTCTCTGATTTCTTACCATTGAGTTCCCCCCACCCCTATTGTCTTCTGCACTATTCCTTGGGTTCCACATGTGAGTGAAACTATTAGATTAGTTGTGTTTCTCTGACTGACTTATTTCATTTAGCATAATCCTTCAAGTTCCATTCATGTCAAAGTAAATGATAGATATTTATCCTTTTTGATGACTGAGTAATATTCCATTGTATATATGAACCACATGTGAGACAAAAATCCATCACAATCCTAGAAAAGAATATAGGCAGCAATTTCTTCAACCTTGGCTGCAGTAACTTATTGCAAGACAGGTCTTTAAAGGCAAGGAAAACAAAAGCAAAAATGAACTATGGGTGTTTCACCAAGATAAAAATCTTCTGCATGGGAAAGGAAACAATCAATGAAACTAAAAAGCAACCTATGGAATGGGAGAAGATATTGGCAAATGACATTACAGATAGAGGGCTGTTATCCAAGATCTATAAAGAATTTCTCAAACTCAACACCCAAAAGACAAATAATCCAGTCAAGAAATTGTGAGACAACATGAACAGACACTTCTCCAAAGAAGACATACAATAGACACGTGAAAAAATGCTTCACAACACGTCATCAAGGAAATAAAAATCAAAATCACAATAAGATACCACCTCACACCAGTCAGAATGGTTAAAATAACAAAGCAGGAGACAAGAAATGTTGGCAAATATATGAAGAAAGGGGAACCATCTTATACTGTTAGTGAGAATGCAAGCTGGTACAGCCACTCTGGAAAACAATATGGAGGTAAATAAAGATAACTACAACCCAGAAATTGCAATACTGGGTATTTACCCCAGAGATACAGATGTAATGATAAGAGGGGGTACATGCACCCAAAATAATAGCAGAAATGTCCTCAATAGCCAAATGGTGAAAGGAGCCTAGAGGACATTCAGTGGATAAATGGGTCATTATTTAAGAAGTAGTATTTTAATTTTTTTTAATTTAAGCTTTATTTAAACATATAATGTAACCCCACCACCCTCTCCCAACGCCTCTCCCCCCCACCCCCCTCAGTTTGTTTTATGACATTAAGAGTCTCTTTTGGTTTGTCTCCCTCCCGATCCCATCTTGTTTCATTTTTACTTTTCCTACCACCTTAACTCCCACCCCCGTTGCATCTCCACTTCCTCATATCAGGGAGATCATGTTGGTGGGAATGCAAGCTGGTGCAACCACTCTGGAAAACAGCATGGAGGTTCCTCAAAAAATTGAAAATAGAGCTACCTTATGACCCAGCAATTGCACTACTGGGTATTTACCCTAAAGATACAAACGTAATGATCCAAAGAAGTAGTATTTTAATTTTTCAAAGTTTTTATTTATTTCTTTATTTTCTTTTCAGTGTTACAGAATTCATTGTTTATGCATCATACCCAGTGCTCCATGCAATATGTGCCCACCATAATCCCTACCACTAGGCTGACCCAACCTCCCACTCCCTATCCCTCTAATACCCTCAGATTGTTTTTCAGAGTCCATAGTCTCTCATGGATTGTCTCCCCCTCCTATTTGCCCCAAATCCCTACTCTCCATCTCCCCATGTCCTCAGTGTTAGTCCTTATGCTCCACAAATAAGCAAAACCATATGAAAATTGACTCTCTCTGCTTGACTTATTTCACTCAGCATAATCTCTTCCAGTCCCCTCCATGTTGATACAAACGTTAGGCATTCATACTTTCTCTTTTTTAATATCTTCATTATTTTATTTCATTTTATCTCTTTTCAGTGTAACAGAACTCATTGTTTGTTTATGCACCACACCCAGTGCTCCATGCAATACTTGCCCTTCATAATACCCACCACCAGGCTCCCCCAACTTCCCACGCCCTGCCCCTTCAACACCCTCAGATTGTTTTTCAGAGTCCATAGTCTCTCATGATTCACCTACCCCTCCAATTTCCCCCAACTCCCTTCTCCTCTCCATCTCCCCATGTCCTCCTTCTTATTTATTATGCTCCACAAATAAGCAAAACCATATGATAATTGATACTTCCTGCTTTACTTATTTCACACAGCATAATCTCTTCCAGTTCCGTCCATGTTGATACAAAAGTTGGGTATTCATTCTTTCTGATGGAGGCATAATACTCCATAGTGTATATGCACCACATCTTCCTTATCCAGTCGTCCATTGAAGGGCATCTTTGTTCTTTCCACAGTCTGGCGACCATGGCCACTGCTGCTATGAACATTGGGGTACTGATGCCCTTCTTTTCCCTACATCTGTATCTTTGGGGTAAATACCCTGTAGTGCAATTGCAGGGTCATAGGGAAGCTCTATTTTTAATTTCTTAAGGAATCTCCACACTGTTTTCCAAAGTGGCTGCACCAACTTGCATTTCCACCAACAGTGTAAGAGGTTTCCCCTTTCTCCACATCCTCTCCAACACATGTTGTTTCCTGTCTTGCTAATTTTGGCCATTCTAACTAGTGTAAGGTGGTAGTTCAATGTAGTTTTAATTTGAATCTCCCTGATGGCTAGTGATGATAAACATTTTTTCATGTGTCTGATAGCCATTTGTATGTCTTCATTGGAGAAGTGTCTTCTACCCATTTTTTAAGATTTATTTATTTTTTTTCTTTAAGCTTTTTTATTTAAACATATAATGTAACCCCACCACCCTCTCCCCACCCCTCTTCCCCTACCCCCCTCAGTTTGTTTTATGACATTAAGAGCCTCTTTTGGCTTGTCTCCCTCCCGATCCCATCTTGTTTCATTTTTTCTTTTCCTACCACCTTAACCCCCACCCCCGTTTCATCTCCACTTTTTGACATGATAATCTGTTTTGTGTGTGTTGAGTTTGAGAAGTTCTTTATAGATCCTGGATATCAGCCTTTTGTCTGTACTGTCCTTTGCAAATATCTTCTCCCATTCCGTGGGTGGCCTCGTTGTTTTGTTGACTGTTTCCTTTGCTGTGCAGAAGCTTTTGATCTTGACATAGTCCCAAAAGTTCATTTTTGCTATTGTTTCCTTTGTCTTTGGAGACATATCTTGAAAGAAGTTGCTGTGGCTGATATCAAGGAGGTTACTGCCTATGTTCTTTTCTAGGATGCTGATGGATTCCTGTCTCACATTGAAGTCTTTTATCAATTTTGAGTTTATCTTTGTGTACGGTGTAAGAGAATGGCCGAGTTTCATTCTTCTACATATAGCTGTCCAATTTTCCCAGCAATTTATTGAAGAGACTGTCTTTTTTCCACTGTGTATTTTTCCCTGCTTTGTCGTAGACTATTTGACCATAGAGTTCAGGGTCCATATCTGGACTCTATACTCTGTTCCACTGGTCTATGTGTCTGTTTTTATGCCAGTACCATGCTGTCTTGGTGATCACAGCTTTGTAGTAAAGCTTGAATTCAGGCAACACTATGCCCCAAGTTTTGTTTTTCTTTTTCAGCATTTCCTTGCAATTTGGGGTCTCTTCTGATTCCATATAAATTTTAGGATTACTTGCTCCAGCTCTTTGAAAAATACCTGTGGAATTTTGATTGGAATGGCCTTAAAAGTATAGATCGCTCTAGCTAGTATAGACATTTTAACAATGTTTATTCTTCCAATCCAAGAGCATGGAATGGTTTTCCATCTTTTTTTGTCTTATTTGATTTCTTTCCTGAGTGTTTTGTAGTTCCTCGAGTACAGATCCTTTACCTCTTTGGTTAGGTTTATTCCCAGGTATCTTACGGTTTTTGATGCTATAGTAAATTGAATTGATTCTCTAATTTCCCTTTCTGTGTTTTCATTGTTAGTGTATAAGAAAGCAATTGATTTCTGTACATTCACTTTGTATCCTGCCACATTACTGAATTGCTGAATGAGTTAGTAGTTTAGGGGTGGAGTCTTTTGTGTTTTCCATATAAAGTATCATGTCATCTGCGAAGAGAGAGAGTTTGACTTCTTCATTGCCAATTTGAATACATTTTATTTCTCTTTGTTGTCTGATTGCTGTTGCTAGGACTTTTAATACTATGTTGAACAAGAGTGGTGAGAGTGGGCACCCTTGTCGTGTTTCTGATGTCAACAGGAAGGCTGTCAGCTTTTTCCCATGGACGATGATATTTGCTGTGGGTTTTTCATAGATAGATTTTATGAAGTTCAGGAATGTTCCCTCTATCCCTATACTTTGAAGCGTTTTAATCAGGAACGGATGCTGCATTTTGTCAGATACTTTTTCTGCATCAATTGAGAGGACCATGTGGTTCTTCTCTCTTATTGATTTGTTCTATCACATTGATTGGTTTGCATATGTTGAACCACCCTTGCAACCCAGGGATAAATTCCACCTGGTCATGGTGGATAATCTTTTTAATGTGTCTTTGATCCCATTTGCTAGGATCTTGTTGAGAATCTTGGCATCCATATTCATCAGGGATATTGGTCTGAAATTCTCCTTTTTGGTGGGGTCTTTGCCTGGTTTGGGGATCAGGGTAATGCTGGCTTCATAAAAAGAGCCTGGAAGTTTGCCTTCCACTTCAATTTCTTGAAACAGCTTCAGGAGAATAGGTGTTATTTCTTCTTTGAACGTTTGGTAGAATTCCCCAGGGAATCTGTCGAGTCTGGGGCTCTTGGTTTTTGGGGGGTTTTTGATCACTTCTTCAATATCGTTACTAGATATCAGTCTGTTCAAGTTGTCAATTTCTCCCTGGTTCAATTTTGGAAGTTAATAGTTTTCCAGGAATGCATCCATTTCATCTAAGTTGCTTAACTTATTGGCATATAACTGTTGGTAATAACTTCTGACGATTGTTTCTATTTCCTTGGCGTTAGTTGTGACCTCTCTCATTCATCATTTTATTAATTTGAGCCTTCTCTCTTTTCTTTTGGATTTGTTTGGCCAATGGTTTATCAATCTTATTGATTCTTTCAAAAAACCATTTCTAGTTTCATTGATGCATCCTACTGTATCTCTAGTTTCTATCTCATTGATCTCTGCTCTAATCTTGATTATTTCCCTTCTTGTGTGTGGAGTTGGCTTAATTTGTTGTTGATTCTCCACCACTTTAAAGTGTAGAGTCAGCTTATGTATTCTGGATATTCCCATATTTTTGAGGGAGACTTGGATGGCTATGTATTTCCCCCTAGGACCACCGTTGCTGTATCCCATAGGTTTTGGGCCAATGTGTCTTCACTCTCATTGGTTTCCATGAATTGTTTAAGTTCTTCTTTGATCTCCTGGTTGATCCAAGCATTCTTAAGTAAGGTGGTCTTTAGCTTCCAGGTGTTTGAGTTCCTTCCAAACTTTTCCTTGTGGTGGAGCTCCAGTTTCAAAGCATTGTGATCTGGGAATATGCAGGGAATGATCTCAATCTTTTGGTATTGTTTGAGCTCTGATTTGTGACCCAGTATGTGGTCTATTCTGGAGAAGGTTCCATGTGTACTGGAGAAGAATGAGTATTTTGTTGTTTTAGGGTGGAATGTTCTGTGTATATATATATATATATATATATATATATATATATATATGAGGTTCCTCTAGTCCACTATGTCAGTCAATGCTCTTGTTCTTTATTGATTTTCTGCTTGGATGATCTGTTATTACTGAAAGTGGTGTGTTAAGATCCCCTACTATTAACATATTCATATCAATATGACTCTTTATCTTATTTAACAGTTGTTTTATGAAGTTGGCTGCTCCCATATTGGGAGAATATTTATAATTTTTAGATTTTCTTTGTGGATAGACCCTTTAAGAATGATGCAGTGTTCTTCTGTATCTTTGAGTACAGTCTTTAGTTTAAAATCAAATTTATCTGATATGAGAGTCTCCCCATTAGGACCTTCTTTTGAGGCCCATTGTCATGAAAGTTGTTTCTCCATCCTTTCACTTTCAGTCTGGTTGCATCATTAGGTTCAAAATCGGTCTCTTGTAGACAACATATGGATGGGTCCTGTCGCTTTATCCAATCTGCAACATTGTGGTGTTTTATGGGCACATTTAGGCCATTCACGTTGAGAGTGATTATTGAGAGATATGTTTTTATTGACATTGTGTTATCTGTGAAGTCTTTGTTTCATTGATGGTTTCCATAATTTTCTGTTCAATGATATTCTTGGCTTTTTTCTCTTTTATAGAACCCCCCTTAATTATTCTTGCAGTGCCGGCTTGGTGGTCTTGGAAGATCTTTATCTCTCCATCCATTTTGAATGTCATCCTTGCTGGATAAAGTATTCTTGGCTGCATGTTCGTCTCATTTAGTGCACTGAATATATCTTGCCGGCTCTTTCTGGCTTGCCAGGTTTCTGTGGACAGTCTGACCTTATTCTGGTGGTCCTTTCTCTGTATGTAAGGAATCACTTCCCCCAGATGCTATCAAGAGCTCCTGTCTAAAATTATGATTCATAATTTTCACAATCAGGTGTCTCCAGGTCTTTCTAGATTCTATAATCTTGGGGAAACCTTTCTGCCTCTAGGACACAAACACTGGTTCCATTAGCCAGATTAGGAAAATTTTCATGGAGAATTTGTTCAACGATATTCTTTAGTCTTCTTTCTTTCTCCTCACCCTGAGAGATTCCAATAATTCTGACAGTGGAACACTTCTTTGTGTCACTTATGTCCTTAATTCTGTTTTCATGGCTTATAAGCTGTTGTTCCAGGCCTCCTCCTGATCCTTTTTCTCTATCAGTTTGTCCTCTAGATCACTAATTCTATCTTCTACCTCAGTTACCCTAGCTGTTGGAGAATTTAGATTAGATTGGAACTCATTGAATGCATTGTTAACATCTTCCCTGGTGGCTTTCACTTCTGCCCTAATCAATTACATTTGTCATTAAAGGCTTACTCCAACCTAGCCACTGACTGGATAATTGTTAGCCTGAATTCCCCTTCTGAAATTCTGCTTATGTCCGTAGCCAATAGCCCTGATGGAGAGAGCAGAGTCTCCGAATTTTTCCTTGTTGGGCATTCCTCCTTCAAGTCATTTTGATGATAGATGGATGAGGTGATGTGTACCTGACTGTATCAACCGTGGTGCAGGCAAGGTGTACTCTGGAATGCTTCTGAGCAATAGGGAGTCCCCACCAAAAAGAGAAAAAAAAAAGGGAAAGAGAGAGGGAGAGAGAGAGAGAGAGAAAGGAAAAAAAAAAGAAAAGAGAAAAGGGAATACCCAGCCTGAATGGGTCCCAAAGGTCATATTTATAAAGTATGCAAACAAAACAGACAAATAAAAAGACCAACAAAAGTAAATGACAAGAAAAAAAAAAAAGAACCCAGCCAAAATGAATACCAAGTATAAGATTTATATACTACCAGAACAAAAACAAATACACAGAAACAATGACATAAGGAAAAGATGGGAGGGTGATTATAAATTCTCAGTGTGGGCGAGAAAGTTTATTTTGATTCTTCTTGGGTGTATCTTGGTATCTTTCTATCTAACTTTCCTGAGGTAAAGGGGGATTAAGACTGATTTATATATAGGGATAGCATTGAATGGGGAAAGGGGATTACCTTGAAGCTTATTTCTATATGAATATTTAAAAAATAGGAAAGCAAAAGAAAAACACAGGGATATGTATCAAAAAAGTTCAAGTTAAAAGGTTATTATAGAATTTCTTGTACTAAGCATCTCTTTGTGATGATTAATAGGTTAAAAATTATAAGAAAAAAATTGAAAAGAACGAGAATAGTGGGAACGAATTAAAAATAAAAGTTGTATCTATGAAGGAGTGGTGGTTGTCCTCTTGGTTTTTGTTGTTTTTGTTTTGGGCTGCCTTTCTGAAGGAGGGGCCTGCTGCGTGATTTTTCAGGCTGTCTTGCTATAGTTGAGTCCTACTGCCCCCTATCAACGAGCTGGGCTCTGAGGAAACCGGTTTTCTAGTATTTTGTTCTCTGGAGGTTTGTTTGTTTGCTTGTGTGTTTCCCTCCCCTTGGCGGTTTTTGGCCTTTCTTTGGAAGTTTAGCGGAAAGCAAACTGTACCCAGACCTCTGTCTGAGAGAGTAGCTTCAGTCTGTTCCCGCTTTGGGTGCTCCAAGAGCATAAACTCCCCTTCTGCCACCAGTAGAGCATGTCCCCAGTCACAATCTCAGGGGTCGCAGGAGCTTCTGCTTGTACCCAAAACCATGAGAAGTACTAATCTAGAGAGCTGGCTTCCAGCAGCTGCCTCTGCCGTGGCTGTCTGGACCTGCCCAGACAGCCAGAGGTCCCAAGATCTTCACACTGGCCCTAAGATCTTCACACTGACCCTGGCTGGGAGTGTCCAAACTCTCCCAGTCCTAGAGAGCACTGGCTGGCGCCTGCAGAGACCTCTCTCAGGGGAGGGTGTGGAGCATGACTCAGACCCCAGTCTGGCAGCGCACATGCAGAGTGCAAAAGGCTGTAGTTCTAGAGATCGCTGACTGGTGTCCATACCAGACTCTCATGCATGCCACCAACCAGAGGCTATCACGCTTGCCATGCACTAGCTCAGGGACCAAGGCTTGGCTTCTTTGCTGCACTCTCTCTGGCTCATCACCAGTGGTGGCCATCCTGGGTCTGTGGGTTTAAGCCCCTGTCCCTAACCGCCCAATTCCACCAATTTCCCCTTAAGATCTTTTGCTCTTTTTGAGTGCTTTCAACCGGACTCCAAGTTAATGTTGGTCCCCAATCACAGGGCACTCTCATATTGGGGTATTACTTTCCAATGGGTCACTTCTGGTGGCTCCCTCCCCCTTTTGTTTACCTTCCAACATCAGTCTGATGTTCCCACTCCACTTTACCTGTCCACTGGTGTCTTTTGCCCCCATAGAGATCCAGAAGTATATAATTCTAATCTCGTGCTGATTTCATGGGTGATCAGAATTCTTTGGTAGGTAATCAGCTCACTTTAGGGGACAGGTTGAAACAGCGCCTCCTACTTCTCCACCATCTTGTCTCCCCCCCTAAGTAGCAGTATTTTGGATTATTTCAAGTTTGAATTTCAAGGTTGAATTAGCTAGTAATCTTGAGAGGAAAGGGAATAATTATAAAATAAACCAAATGCTACACTCCATAATGTCAGTGCTAAAGAGATATAGAAAAAGTTTTAAAATAGAGGCCTAGAGAATTGTCTGTCCCCAAGACCCATCATCACTGATTGATAGCAGTGTGAAAAAATGTGAATCTCAAGGATACTATTTTCCAGTTAATGACTTTTAAAGCCATTATGCTATTCTTCATGAGAGATATGTTTGGAAAACACTGAAAGAGAGAGGATGCTGGAATTGAAGAGGGAGGTGAGACATGAAATATTTATGAGTAGAATAAAATTATGAAGTGTAGTCAGCAGCGGGGGAAAAAGCAAAAAGTGATAGGAGAAAAAGAAATCTTGCATGGTCAAGTGCAGTGGGAAATGATCAAATGATCAAAATGAAAGATATTGGAAAGATCCTGCCCCAAATTTTGTTCCAGCTTATGTCAAAAGATTTTAACCATTAAAAATGTGCTCCCTTGTATCTGATAAATGCTTTTTCTACCTTCTAGTCTTGCCTAATTTCACATTAGCAGGCCATTATTTTTCATTATGAGTGGCTCTCTTGTTTCGGGCTTCTTTCCCACCAAATATCTCTATCTCAATCACTTTAGGCTGCTGTAACAAGATACCATAGACTGTGTAGCTGAAGCAACAAACACTTATTTCTTACATTTCTGGAGGCTGGGATGTTCAAGACCAAGGTGCTGGCATATTTGGTATCTAGTGAAGGCCTGCTTCTTGTTATATAGCTGGCTACCTTCTCACTGTGTGCTTATATGACAGAAAGAGCATGAGAGATCTCTTTGGAGTTACTTGTATTAGGACATTAATACAATACCCTCATGACCTAATTACCTCCCAAAAGCCCTACTTTCTAATATTACCATATCGGGGGTCACGATTTCAACATATAAAGGTGGGGACACAAATATTGATTCCATTGCAACTCCTGAAAAATTTAATGTGTAAGTCTTTATTATCTTGGCTACATTTAAAATGGTTTACTTGGGAAAAATAGAGGCATCTTAAGCATACTGGCAAGGGTAATGATCAGGAAGAAAAGCTACAGAGCTAATACTAAAGAGAGCCTAAAGAAAAGAGAGCCTGGAGGAGAAGAGAAGACAAACAAAAAGTGTCTGAGATGAAGAAAAATTAGACACATAGACTTATGCTTTCCATGTTGAACCTTCCTCTGTACTTATGCAACACTCAAACTTTGGGGCCACAAGACCTTGGAATGTTCACCAAACAACCTACAGTCAAATCTCAGATGACACTAACACTGAAAGCATATTCGTACTCTGCTTCTCTGTGGGAACAAATGAGGATAATACATCAAGGTGTTTCAATTTACCATAATATTTTGCATCTGCATATGTCTATTATCCTTCTATGTGTACACACAACTACCCCCAAAACAATAAGCAAAAAATTAAAACCATAGTGAACTTTAAAGTAAGTCATCCACTGTTCTGCTTTATTCATAAATAAGAATCTACTTCCCCATTTTTGATTAATTTGAGTTTTAGAGAAAAACCCAATCCTCTCAAGGACAACCTGGATCCTTGATAGGATTATAAGCCTCATAAAGAAAATATAAGTTTACTAATCATAAACAATTTCCAAGGCAACAGTAATTAATTTTTAAATTGATTTTATTTTTTGCTTTTTAGAAAAGTATTTTTTCAAATATTTTTCAAATTCCAAACATTTTTGCTTTGACTTTTGTGTAACTAAAACTTCTAAAATTTTCTTCAAAAGGACCAGAAGGTAAAATTTTCTAGAAAGAGATTAGAGGACATATTTATCCAAACAGTGATGATATTATTTTTATTCTAAAGACAATGATTTGCTGTTTAAAGAACAGTTTTGTTGAAATGCACCTCTGGAAACTCTCCTAGGGCTATGTTTGAAGTTTCTGAGGTTTGTTATGCATTCTAGAAGGAGGAAGAGGCCTATAAGAGAAAATCAGGACTATGATCTGGGATCAATATTGTGCACTGAAGTTCAAGAAACCAGTCTGTGTTGCATGTTATTATTTTCTCCAACTCTACCACTTAAGCCACTTAAAGTGTCTCTATCTAGGTCCATGCAAAATCTTCCTCTTTGTTTTTTTCCCCATATTACCTGATTAACTGCTTGATTATGGAGACTAGCAAGGCAAAACTGAGTAGGCATTTGATAGCAGACCATCCTGCCTACCACCCTGCCAGTTTCTCCTACCACTCTCACCATCATGGGCATGCTCCAGATACAGTGTCCTGTCTGGGTCCAGGCTTTATTGTGCATTGGAACATTTATTCCATCAGTTCAATAACCCTGGGATGCAGTTTACTCCATTCTTATTATGGCTATCATTCTATCATTCAGATCTCAGCATAAAATGTCTACTTAATCACCTTTACTAAAGTAGATAAAGATATCTGCATTCACTCACTAGTATCTGAGTTTTTCTTACTTTTTAGCTTACTTATTTATTGGTTAATTGCTCATCTCCCCTCACCAGACTATAAGCACCTTTTCCTTAATTTAAATTTAATTAATTAAAATATAATGTATTATTAGTTTCAGAGGTAAAAGATAGTGATTCATCAGTCTTATATGATACCCAGTGTTCATTACATCATGTGCCCTCTTTAATGTCCATCAACCATTTACCCCATCCCCCACCTCACTCTCTTCGGACAACCCTCATCCTGTTTCCTATGATTAAGAGCCTCTTATGGTTTTCTCCCTCTATGATTTCATCTTTTTTTTAATTTTTCCCTCTCTTACTCTATGATGCTGTTTTGTTTCTTTTTTTTTAAGATTTTATTTATTTATTTGACAGACAGAGATCACACAAGTAGGCAGAGAGGCAGGCAGAGAGGGGAGGGGAGAAGCAGGCTCCCTGATGAGCAGGGAGCCCGATGCAGGACTCAATCCCAGGACGCTGGGATCACGACCCAAGCCGAAGGCAGTGGCCCAACCCACTGAGCCACCCAGGCATCCCAATCCTGTTTTGTTTCTTAAACTTCACATATGAGTGAGATAATATAATTTTCATTCTCTGATTGACTTAGCAAAATCCCCTTTAGTTCTATCCACATCATGGCAAATGACTGTAGTTCTTTTTGATGGCTGAGTAGTATTCCATTGTGTATATATATCTCTATATATATGCACTATATATAGATATATAAATATATCTATATCTATATCTATATATATATATATCTCACATCTTTATCTATTTTATCTATATTATATCTATATTATCTATTCATCTTTTGGAGGACATCTCAGCTCTTACCATACTTTGGCCACTGTGAACATTGTTGCTATAAACAATGGGGTACAGGTGCAGCTTTGATCACTACATTTGTATCTTTGGTGTAAATACCTATCAGTGCAATTGCTGGGTCATAGGGTAGCTCTGTTTTTAACGTTTTGAGGAAACTCCACACTGTTTTCCAGAGTGGTTGTACCAGTTTGCATTCCCACACTCAAGTGTAAGAGAGTTCCCCTTTCTCCACATCCTCACCAAGATTTGTTGATTCCTCTCTCATTAATACTAGCCATTTTGATTGATGTGAGGCAGTATCTCATTGTGGTTTTGATTTGTATTTCCCTGATGATAAATGATGTGGAGTTCTTTTTCATGTGTCTGTTGGCCATCTGTACTCCTTCTTTGGACAAATGTGTGTTCATGTCTTCTGCCCATTTGCTGATTGAATTGCTTGTTTTCTGGGTGTTGAGTTTGAGAGGTTTTTTATAGACTTTGGATACCAGCCCTTTATCTGATAAGAACTTTGCAAATATCTTCTCCCATTCTGTCATTTGGTTTTGTCAATGGTTTACTTTGCTGTCTTAATGAAGTCCCAATCATTCATTTTTGCCTTTGTTTCCCTTGCATTGCAGATATGTCTAGCTAGAAGTTGCTGTGGCCAAGGTTATAGAGTTTGCTGACTCTGTTATTCTTCAGGATTTTGAAGGATTTCTATCTCACATTTAGGTTTTTCAACCATTTTTAGTCTATTTTTGTGTATGGTGTAGGGAAATGATCAAGTTTCATTCTTCTGTATGTGGCTGTCCAATTTTCCCAGCACTATTTATTGAAGAGAATTCTCCCCCCACCCCATTGGATATTCTTTCCTGATTTGTCTAAGTTTACTTTACCATAGAGTTGAGGGTCCATTTCTGGGTTCTATATTCCGCTTCATTGAGCTATGGGTCTGTTTTTGAGCCAGTACCATACTTGATTATTACAGCTTTGTAATAGACCTTGTTTCGCTAAGCATAACAGACCTTGAAGTTCGGAATTGTGAAGTCACCAGCTTTGGCTTATTCTTCAATATTCATTTGGCTATTCATGGTATTTTCTGATTCCATACAAATTTTAGGATTATTTGTTCCAGTTGTGTGGAAAAAAAGTTGATGTTATCTTGATAGGGATTGCATTGAATGTGTACATTACTCTAAATAGCATAGACCTTTTAACAATAATTGTTATTCTAATCTATGAGCATGGAATGCTTTTACATTTCCTTGTGTCTTTCCTCAATTTCATTCAAAACTGATCTGTAGCTTTCCAATTACTGGTCCTTTGCTTCTTTGCTTAGGTTCATTCCTAGGTATCTCATGGTTGTATGTGCAATTGCAGATGGGATTGACCCCTTAACTTCTCTTTCTACTGTATTACAATTAGTGTGTAGAAATGCAACTGCCTCCTGTGCATGTATTTTATATATAAGCTGCTTCTAAGTCATTCTGGCTGCCTAATTCACTGTTAAATCCTTAGCACCCACATTGTCCAACTCATAGAAGATGTTTGCTAAACATAAATTGAAAGGAAAAATTCCTCATCCTGCTCAAGAATGTTTGAAATCAAGGAACATAAGCAATTCATGGAAACCAATGAGAATGAAGAAACATTAGTCCAAAACCTATGGGATACAACAAAGGCAGCCCTAAGGTGAAGTACATAGCCTTCCAAGATTCACTAAAAAAAAAAAAAACTTAGAAAAATCCCAAATATACAAATTCTCCTTACACTTTAAAGAACTGGAAAATCAACAACAAATTAAGTCTAACCCATGCATGAGACATGAAATAATTAAGATTAGGGGAAAGATAAATGAACTAGAAGCCAGAGATACAATAAAACACATTAATGAAACTAGAAGCTACTTCTTTGAAAGAATTAATAAGATTGATAAATTACTGGCTAAACTAAGCCAAAAGAAAAGAGAAGGGATCCCAATTAATAAAATTATGAATGAAAGGGGAGAGATAACGACCAACACCAAGGAAATAGAAAGAATCATCAGAAATTATTATCAACAACTATAGGCCAATAAGTTAATCAACCCAGAAGAAATGGATGCATTCCTGGAAAACTATACACTTCCAAGACTGAAACAGAAAGAAAATGACAACCTGAATAGACCATTAACTAATAAAGAGATTGAAGCAGTGATCAAAAACCTCCCCAAGAGCCTGGGTGGCTCAGTGGTTAGGCCTCTGCCTTCGGCTCAGGTCATGATCCCAGGTCCTGGGATCGAGCCCCACATAGGGCTCTCTGCTCAGAGAGCCTGCTTCCTCCTCTCTCTCTGCCTGCCTCTCCATCTACTTGTGATCTCTCTCTGTCAAATAAATGAATAAAATCTTTAAAAAAAAAAAACCTCCCCAAAAGTAAGAGTCTAGGACCTAATGAATCCCTGGGAGATTCTACCATACATTCAAAGAAGAAGTGAGACCTATTCTCCTGAAGCTGTTTCAAAAAATACAAGGAAAACTTCCAGACTCTTTCTGTAAGGCCAGCATGACCTTGATCCCTAAACAAGGCAAAGCCCTCATCAAAAAGGAGAATTTCAGACCAAGGTCCTTGGCGAGTATGGATGACAAGATTCTCAACAAGATCCTAACTAAAAGGATCAAACAGTACATTAAAAAGTTTATCCCCCATGACCAGGTGGGATTTATCCCTGGAATGCAAGCTTGGTCAAACATTGGCAAATCAATCAATGTGATAGAACACATTAGTAAGAAAGCAACTGATTTCTGTACATTGACTTTGTATCCTGCCACATTACTGAATTGCTGAATGAGTTCTAGTAGTTTGGGGGTGGAGTCTTTTGGGTTTTCCATAGAAAGTATCATGTCATCTGTGAAGAGAGAGAGTATGACTTCTTCATTGCCAATTAGAATACTTTTTATTTCTCTTTGTTGTCTGATTGCTGTTGCTAGGACTTCTAATACTATGTTGAACAAGAGTGATGAGAGTGGGCATCCTTGTCATGTTCCTGTTCTCAAAGGAAAGGCTGTCAGATTTTTCCCATTGAGGACAGTTGCTGTGGGTTTTTCATAGATAGATTTTATGAAGTTCAGGAATGTTCCCTCTATTCTTATATTTTGAAGCTTTTTAATCAGGAATGGATGCTGCATTTTGTCAAATGCTTTTTCTGCACCAATTGAGAGGACCATGTGGTTCTTCTCTCTTCTCTTATTGGTTTGTTCTATCACATTGATTGATTTGTGAATGTTGAAACATCCATGAAACCCAGGGATGAATCCCACCTGGTCATGGTGGAAATTTTTAATGTGCTATTGGATCCTATTAGCTAGGATTTTGTTGAGAATCTTAACATCCATATTCATCAGGGATATTGGTCTAAAATTCTCCTTTTTGGTGTGGTCCTTGCCTGGGTTGGGGATCAGGGTAATGCTGACTTCATTAAAAGAGCCTGGAAATTTGCCTTCCACTTCAATTTCTTGAAACAGCTTCAGGAGAATAGGTGTTATTTCTTTTTTGAAAGTTTGGTAGAATTCCCCAAGGAGTCTGTCAGGTCCTGGGGTCTTGTTTTTTGGGAGGTTTTGATCACTGCTTCAATATCGTTACTAGATATTGGTCTATTCGGGTTGTCAATTTCTTCCTGGTTCAGTCTTGGAATTTTATAGGTTTCCAGGAATGCATCCATTGCATCTAGTTTGCTTAACTTATTGGCATATAACTGTTGATATTAATTTCTAATGATTGTTTCTATTTCCTTGGTGTTAGTTGTGATCTCTCCCTTTTCACTCATAATTTTATTAATTTGGGTCTTCTCTCTTTTCCTTTGGATTAGTTTGGCCACTTCTCCAATGAAGACATACAAATGGCTATCAGACACATGAAAAATGTTCATCATCACTAGCCATCAAGGAGATTCAAATTAAAACCATATTGAGCTACCACCTTACACCAGTTAGAATGGCCAAAATTAGCAAGACAGGAAACAATGTGTGTTGGAGAGGATGTGGAGAAAGGGGAACCCTCTTACACTGTTGGTGGAAATGCAAGTTGGTGCAGCCACTTTGGAAAACAGTGTGGGGATTCCTTAAGAAATTAAAAGTAGAGCTTCCCTATGACCCTGCAATTGCACTACTGGGTATTTACCCCAAAGATACAAATGTAGGGAAAAGAAGGGACATCTTTACCCCAATGTTCATAGCAGCAATGGCCACAGTTGCCAAACTTTGGAAAGAACCAAAATGCCCTTCAATGAATGAATAGATAACGAAGATGGGGTCCATATACACTATGGAGTATTATGCATCCATCAGAAAGGATGAATACCCAACTTTTGTATCAACATCAACAGGACTAGGAGAGATTATGCTGAGTGAAACAAGTCAAGCAGGGAGAGTCAATTATCATATAGTTTCACTTATTTGTGGAGCATAAGAAATAACATGGAGGACATGGGGAGATATAGAGAAGAAGGGAGTTGAGGGAAATTGGAGGAGGAGGTGAACCATGAGAGACTATGGACTCTGAAAAAAAATCTGAGGGTTTTGAAGGGGCTGGGGGTGGGAAGTTCATTGAGCCCGGTTGTGGGTATTATACGAGCCCGGTGGAGGGCACGTATTGCATGGAGTACTCTGTGGGTGTGATGCATAAACAATGAATTATGGTACACTGAAAAGAAATTTAAAAAACTAAAAATTTTTAAAAAGAACACATTAGTAAGAGGAGAGAGAAGAACCACTTGGTCCTCTCAACTGATACAGGAAAGCATTTGACAAAATACAGCATCCTTTTCTAATTAAAACTGTTCAGAGTTCAGTGATAGTGGGAACGTTCCTTAAGTTTATAAAATCCATCTATGAAAATCCCACAGAAAATATAATTCTCAAAAAGAAAGGCTGAAAATCTATCCCTTAAGATCAGGGACATGACAAGGATGTCCAATCTTGCCACTATTGTTCAACATAGTACTAGAAGTCCTAGCAACAGCAATTAGACAACAAAAAGAAATAAAAGGTATTCAAATTGACATAGAAAAAGTTAAACTCTCTTTCTTCGCAGATGACATGATGCTTTTTGTGGAAAATCCAAAAGACTCCACCCCAAATTTCCTAGAACTCATACAGCAATTCAGTAATGTAGCAGGATACAAAATCAATGTACAGAAATTAGTTGCTTATACACTAACAATGAAATGGAAGAAAGGGAAATTAGATAATCAATTTCATTTACAATATCATCACAAAACATGAGATACCTTGGAAAAGAGGTAAACTTTTCCTAACCAAAGAGATAAAGGATCTATACACTAGGAACTATAGAACACTCAGGAAAGAGACTGAAGAAGACACAAAAAGATGGAAAAACATTCCATGCTCACTGATTGGAAGAATAAACATTGTTTAAATGTCTATGATGCCCAGAGCAATCTATACTTTCAATGCCATCCTGATCAAAATACCATCATCATTATTCAACGTGCTGGAACAAACAATCCTAAAATTTGTGTGGAACCAGAAAATACCCTGACTTGCTAAGGAAATGTTGAAAAAGAAAAACAAATTGGGGGCATCATGTTGCCTGATTTCAAGCTTTATTACAAAGCTAAAGCTGTGATCACCAAGATAGCATGGTACTGGCACAAAAAGAGACACAAAGATGAATGGAACAGAGTAGAAATCCCAGATATGGACCCTCAACTCTATAGTCAAATAATCTTCCACAAAACAGGAAAAAATATCCGGTGGAAAGAAGACAGCCTCTTCAATAAATGGTACTGTAAAATTGCACAGCTATATACAGCAGAATGAAATTCAGCCATTCTCTTACACCTTACACAAAAATAAATTCAGAATGGATGAAAGAACTCAATGTGAAACAAGAATCCATCAAAATTCTGGAGGACAACATAGGTGGTAACCTCTTTGACATCAGCCACAGCAACTTCTTTCAAGACACACCTTGAAACAAAAAGTGAAAATGAACTTTTGGGACTTCATCAAGATCAAAAGCTTCTTCACAGCAAAGGAAACACTCAACAAAACAAAGAGGCAACCCACATAATGGGAGAAGATATTCGCAAATGACACTACAGACAAAAGGCTGATATCCAAGATCTATGAAGAACTTCTCAAACTCAACACCCAAAAAAACAAATAATCAATTCAAAAAATGGGCAGAAGACATGAACAGACACTTATCCAATGAAGATCTACAAATGGCTAAGAGACACAGAAGAAATGTTCCTCATCATTAGCCATCAGGGAAATTCAAATCATACCACATTGAGATGCCTACCACCTTACACCGCTAGAATGTCAAAAATTGACAAGGCAAGAAACAAAAATATTAGAGAGGTTGTGCAGAAAGGGGAACCCTCTTACACTGTGGGCAGGAATGCAAGCTGGTGCAACCAGTTTGGAAAACAGTGCGGAGTTTCCTCAAAAAATTAAAAATTGAGCTATCTTATGACCTGTCATTTGCACTACTGGGTATTTACCCAAACGATAGAAATGTTGTGAAACGAAGGGCCATATTCACCCCATGTTCCCAGCAGCAATATCCACAATAGCCAAGCTGTGAAAAGAGCCAAGATGCCCTTCAGCAGACAAATGGATAAAAAAGATGTGGTCCATATACACAATGGAGTATTACTCAGCCATCAGAAAGGATGAATATCCAACTTTTCCATCAACATGGATGGCACTGGAGGAGATTATGCTAAGTGAAGGAAGTCAAGCAAAGAAAGTCAATTATCATATGATTTCACTTATTTGTGGTACATAAGGAATACCAAGGAGGACATTAGGAGAAGGAAGGGGGAAATGAAGGGGGGGATGAGAGGGAGAGATGAACTATGAGAGACTATGGACTCTGGGTGTGTGGAGGGATGTGTGAGCCCAGTGATGGGTATTAAGGATTAAGGTTCTTAATCTCAATTAAAAAAAAAAACCTCTCTTTATTGTCCCTATTCCCATGGAAAACAAATCCATACTGTCTCCTTTTTCATGCCTCAAGAAATTATCAGAAGTGAGCAAAGTATCTGAAAATTGTATGAGTACAAATACTTTTTAAAATGAATGAATTAATATATGTTAAGGGAGTGATTTAGCAATCACACTCAATGATTATGGAAGAAGCTGAAGTATTCTATGGACCAGACGCACTTTTGGAAGCAGGTAAATTTTATGAGCAGTTACAAGACAATGACAGGATTATTGTCTTGGAAAGTGCAAAGTTCTATTTCTTAGTGTGATGAAGCTAAATTCCCCTAATTTTCTGTATGGTGCAGATGCCATTATATTTTTATATAATAATCCTTGAATTACTGGGTAAATTTTTTATCAAGTCTCTTTTTTTCCCAAAAGCTCTTTACTGTGTGCCAATCCAAACGAATAGTGAGAGGTGTATGATAAAATTACAAACCTTAAAAATGGGCAGGGATTCAAGGTTGCCACTTTTCCAATGACTCTGGCTTCAGGCATGCTTATTTTCATACCCTTCTTCATAGATAAAGGAACTAAGTCCTGAGAAACAGAGAGCAGAGAGACTTGTTTAAGATTACTCATTTGTGAAGAGTGGATATAGTGTTGTTGCCTGTTCCATATTTCTCTGTTATTTGTCATTAATCCCAGTTCATTGATTTTCACCCCTAGTCTCATCATTTGCGTATTTTATTCTAAAACTTGGGCAAAAATAACTCCATCACTGACCATTTCTAAGTTAGTCAATATCAGAAAACAAAAAAAATTAAGTTTTTGTGTTTGTTCATTTTTCTATACTCACTAAATGCTTGTAAACACTGTGGTGACCTTTATTTGTATAATCCTTTACTATTTCTACAGTAACTTCTTGCATGTTATTTAATGCATGAAGTGAGATGTTGCTACTGAATTCATGATAAAAGAGAGAGAGCAAGATTTGTTCAGAAAGATAACAAATGGAAAGAAATATAGCAAAATGAAAGAAAACTTATGCTAGCCTTAACCTTAACCTATATAGAAAAGCAAAGCAGTTATTACCAAAGGGAAAAATGCACAAGAATAAAAAAAAATCCAAAAAAGCCCCAGAAAAAAATATAAATGTTAAAAAAAACACTCTACTAAATAGAGGAAAGAGTCAGACAGAGTGATGTGAATAGGTGAGAAAGAGACAATATGAGAAATCTGTCAGATAGTGGGTGAATAGGCAGTTTGACAGGTGAGAAGAGGAGAAATTAATGCCAAAATTGGAGAGAAATTTTGAGGAGAAGGAAGGGTGAAAGACTGAGCAAGTTTCAGGTGCTAGACAGGACAAAACATTGATATGGCAATTATAGGTATGTAGCATTCAGAAACTATTTTTCAATAAACTAATATTTTCTGTTGATTCAAGATTTACTTTCTAGTGTCATGTAGAGATAGTGGAGGTGGACTTAAGTGAAATCAATTGAATCTCTAACTTTACCCTTTGGAATCAGTATCTATTTAGATTCCAAATTATATCATCATTAACCGACCACATTGGCATTTTCAAAATTTGATACTTGTTAATGAATCATCAGGTTAAATAGGCAAATGCATAACTGGCTTTGTGGAAGTCTACCAGTTTTCTCTGAAGGCAGATATAAAAAATAGAAGGGGTTAGTGAATTCATCTTTGCTTTATATAAAAAAAAACAGGATAAATTTACGTTATTAGAAAATGTTTGATAATTAAACTTTAATGTAATCACTATATAAAAATATGTATTTGCCTAAAATCTTTAGAAAGTCAATTTTCTAAATGCAAATCAGTTTATGCTTCTTATTTACTATGGGGGAGGAACTATACAATTTAATGTAAACAAACAAGTGAGGAAAAAGTGGAGGAGGCAGGATTAAGAAAGAAAAATCTCCATATAAAAACCTACACAGCAAATGAAATGATCAACAAGACAAAGAGGGAACCCACGGAATGGGAGAAGATATTCACAAATGAGACTACAGACAAAGGGCTGATATCCAAGATCTAAAAGAATTCCTCAAACTCAACACTCAGAAAATAGATAATCATGTCAAAAAATGGGCAGAAGACATGAACAGACATACAAATGACTAACAATGAAGACATACAAATGACTAACAATGAAGACATACAAATGACTAACAGACACATGAAGAAAATGTTCCTCATTATTAGCCATTAGGGAGATTCAAATCAAAACCACACTGACATACCACCTTACACCAGTTAGAATGGCCCAAATGAACAAGACAGTAAACAACGAGTGTTGGAGAGTATGTGGAAAAAGGGGAACCCTCTTACACTATTGGTGGGAATGCAAGTTGGTGCAGCCACTTTGGAAAACAGTGTGGTGGTTACTTAAGAAATTAAAAATAAAGCTACCTTATGACCCTGCAATTGCACTCCTGGGTTTTTACCCCAAAGATACAGATGCAGTGAAAATAATTGCTATATGTACCCCAAAGTTTATAGCAGCAATGGCCAAAATCGCCAAACTGTGGAAAGAGCCAAGATGCCCTTCAACAGATGAATGGATAAAGAAGATGTGGTCTCTACACACAATGGAATATTACTCAGCCATCAGAAAGGGTGAATATCCAACTTTTGCATCAACATGGATGGGAGTGGAAGAGATTATGCTGAGTGAAATACATCAAGAGTCAAGCAAAGAAAGTAAATTATCATAAGGCTTCACTTACCTGTGGAACATAAGGAATAGCATGGAGGACATTAGGAGAAGGAAAGGAAAAGTGAATTGGGGGAAATCGGAGGGCGAGACCAAACATGAGAGACTGTGGACTCCAAGAAACAAATGGAGGGTTTTACAGGGGAGGTGGGGGGGGATGGGTGAGCCTGTTGTTTGCTATTAAGGAGGGCATGGATTACAAGGAACACTGGGTGTTGTACATAAACAGTGAATCTCGGAACACTGCATCAAAAACTAGTGATATATTTTAAGGTGACTAACATAACACACGCAAAAAAATTAAAATTAAATAAATAACAGAATCAAATTTAAAAAAGAAAAATCTCACACTGAGAAATAAAAAAAAAAATGGTGCAACCTGCTGGTAAACATATAACACTTTTTTTTTTTAAGATTTTACTTTTTATTTGACAGAGATCACAAGTACGCAGAGAGCCAGGCAGAGAGAGAAAGGGGATGAAGCAGGCTCCCCGCTAAGGAGAGCCCAATGGGGGGCTCAATCCCAGGACCCTGGGATCACGACTTGAGCTGAAGGCAAAGGCCCCAACCAACTGAGTCACCCAGGCCCACTATAACACTTTTTTTCCTTTTTTTTTTCTTTAAGCTTTTTTATTTAAACATATAATGTAACCCCACCATCCTCTCCCAAACCCTCTCCCCACCCACCCCCCTCAGTTTGTTTTATGACATTAAGAGTCTCTTTTGGTTTGCCTCCCTCCCGATCCCATCTTGTTTCATTTTTTTCTTTTCCTACCATCTTAACCCCCACCCCCGTTGCATCTCCACTTCCTCATATCAGGAAGATCATGTGATAGTTGTCTTTCTCCAGTTGACTTATTTCGCTAAGCATAATACCCTCTAGTTCCATCCATGTCGTCGCAAATGGTAAGATTTCATTTCTTTTGATGGCTGCATAGTATTCCATTGTATATATATATACCACCTCTTCCTTATCCATTCATCTGTTGATGGACATCTAGGTGCTTTCCATAGTTTGTCCATAGTATTGTGGACATTGCTGCTATAAACATTCAGGTACACGTGCCCCTTCGGATCACTACGCTTGTATCTTTAGGGTAAATACCCAGTAGTGCAATTGCTGGGTCATAAGGTAGCTCTATTTTCAATTTTTTGAGGAACCTCCATGCTGTTTTCCAGAGTGGTTGCACCAGCTTGCATTCCCACCAACAGTGTAGGAGGTTTCCCCTTTCTCCATATCCTGACCAGTCCTGACTTGTTAATTTTAGCCATTCTGACTGGTGTGAGGTGGTATCTCATTGTGATTTTGATTTGTATTTCCAAGATGCCCAGTGATGTGGAGCACTGTCTCATGTGTCTGTTGGCCATCCTGATGTCTTCTTTGCAGAAATGTCTTTTCATGTCCTCTACCCATTTCTTGATTGGATTATTTGTTCTTTGGGTGTTGAGTTTGCTAAGCTCTTTGTAGATTTTGGATACTAGCCCTTTATCTGATATGTCATTTGCAAATATCTTCTCCCATTCTGTCAGTTGTCTTTTGGTTTTGTTGACTGTTTCCTTTGCTGTGCAAAAGCTTTTGATCTTGATGAAGTGCCAATAGTTCATTTTTGCCCTTGCTTCCCTTACCTTTGGCGTTGTTCCTAGGAAGAAGTTGCTGCGGCTGAGGTCGAAGAGGTTGCTGTCTGTGTTCTCCTCAAGGATTTTGATGCATTCCTTTCTCACGTTGATTTCCTTCATCCACTTTGAGTCTATTTTCGTGTGTGGAGTATGGAAATGGTCCAATTTCATTTTTCTGCATGCGGCTGTCCAATTTTCCCAACACCATTTGTTGAAGAAACTGTCTTTTTTCCATTGGATATTTTTTCCTGATTTGTCAAAGATTAGTTGACCTTAGAGTTGAAGGTCTATTTCTGGGTTCTCTATTCTGTTCCATTGATCTATGTGTCTGTTTTTGTGCCAGTACCATACTGTCTTGATGATGACAGTTATGTAGTAGAGCTTGAAGTCTGGAATTGTGATGCCACCAACTTTGGCTTTCTTTTTCAATATTCCCTTGGCTATTCGAGGTCTTTTCTGGTTCCATATAAATTTTAGGATTACTTGTTCCATTTCTTTGAAAAAATTGGATG